>JXCR01147226.1:10494-40563 GCA_002079205.1 Phalaenopsis hybrid cultivar
ACATTATTCGGCTTTGTACATGTTAATAATAAAAGTTGAGTATATAGGGTTGGAAGAGGATCCCCCGAATCTAAAAAAAACACTACAGTACACACTCATATGGGGGTTCCTCCACCACATTACAAAACCTCTCAACAGCATAAAAGAGAATACTAAAACAAAATAAAGACCAAAGATGGTCGTATACCCAAAACACATAGACCCGGGAAAAAGAAAAATACAATGTCGAGCCCAAAATAATTAAAAAATAGGAGCTTCAGTAGACAAAAGCAACTCCAAAAAATCAAAACCGCACCAAAGGCAGAGGAAAAAATCTACATAAAAAACCTCAATGACTTGAAAAGAGTTGTGAATCCCTGTAAACCCATATAGCGGTTGTAGATATATCCAAAAATAAAAGAGACTTCAAAATTGATGAGGCAAAAACAAAGCAGCAAAGGAGAGGAAACCAGCAGGCAATCAGAATAGTGACGTTGTAAACGACCAGATGAAGGAGCAAGAAGAACATTGTCGAGCTAATGCATGAGCATACCAGGGCAGTTGTTGGTAAAAGGGGACTAAACATCCACTGAAAAATGGGAGTAAATATGAAACCATCTATTCCAATTAGCAAGAAAGAAAAGAGACCTGCAACTAATACTATCAGTTGTAATCCAACAAGTAGGAAGGACTAAGACATAGCAGCAGAAAACATCCTCAACTATTACCAAAAAAATAGAGACAGAACATTGGGCAAAGAGGCCAAATGGATAATATAAACAGTCCCAGAAACCAAACCACCAGTAAAACAATGAGCCCCTTAAAATAAAGTGGCAGTAGTCGAGCATAAGAAAGATTATGAAAGGCATAAAAGCCAGGTAATCAACATAAATCAAATGTAATAGAGACCAGTAGTTAGATTTTAATATATTGGATTGAAAGACTATCACAATGCAAACTTTTTAGAGGTGGAGGGGGATGAGTAGCAATAGTTATGAGAGTTTTACCATTCTTTGCTAGCCAATCCGCAGGTGATTCCCCTCTCTGTAAATAAAACTGAACTGAATATTAAAATGATGTGCATAGATTAAATTCCAGACACGATTAAGTAGACACAATAAATACCAATAAGGCCGGGCCACTTTAGTAAGCATATTATAAATCCGCAAATAATTTTCTATAACTAGTCTAGAGTAGTGAAAAATAATTCAAACTTAGTAACCATCAACACAGCCCAGCGTTCACATTTTAAAGGACTTACAACCTCAATCGGGGAAACAAAATGACATAAATAAGTGCACAAATCATCTCTAAAAACACCTCAAATTCTTGCAGCTTGTGAACTCCAACTGCCATCAATATTAAGTTTAATTCAGCCATCACTAGGAGGCTGACATTTGACCAGAGATGGCCTCCTGTCAAGTTATTGCAAAGGCTCAAAATTGTTTAGCCTTAAAGTATGGCAAGCCATAAAGTAGTTAGAGAGTATATGTGAGTTTGCAAGGGAGGAAATAAAGGGGAGTTGTCATACTTATAGTTGTTTCTAGTCGACCAAATAAACCAAAGAACCACCAAAGGGAACTATGCAAGGTTTATAACTGAGAGTTAAATGGCCAAAGTATACTGAGATGCCACCAAATCCCAAACTAAACAACTTGGGAAAAGGAGCATTCATAAAAAGATGTGATATAGTCTCTTCAGCCTTACTATAGATATAACATTTAGAAGCAATTCTTTAATCTTTTAGCTTCAAAATATCATCCAAAGGCAGCAATAATAGAAAAAATCTCCACAAAAAAAAGAGAAATAGAAGGGGAGATGAGAGCATTCCAGATAAGATCTCCCCACCTCCAATCAGTAAAATTATGCAAATTAATGTATAGCATTTTAATAATGGAGACAGAAGAGGAGAATTTCCAATGAGGGGTATATTTATTATCTTGAGAAATAGGGATATTTGCAATAGGGTAAACATAATTTCACACCAAATCCTTCAATATATTTAAGTCCCAATCACCATTGGTCCAGCAGTGAGAGATCAATAAATCATTTTCTTGCATAGGGGGATTAATATCATGAAAATGAGTAATGCCCCAATGATCATGCCAAAAAGAAACATTTCCTTCCCAAATATCCCAGTAAATATATTGATTAGCAGGAGATCTGGGTTTTAGAATAGATTTCAAAATTCAGGAGTCTCCAACCTTCCAACTCACAACAGATGGGTGCAACTGAGTGCAATACTTATGATGAAGAAATTTAGCCCACAAAGAAGTACCGGCTCTAAATTTGAACCATAATTTGCACATATTAATCTTTGTAATATGCTAAAGATTTTTTAAACCAAGGCCCTCAGAAGTGCATGGTTTACAAACTTTATGCCAACTTGCCCAATTTTTTTTATTGTCCCCAACCCGACCAAAGGAACTTATTAAAAATATTTTCAAGAGTTTTTTTAGTGCTATTTTTCAAGTTTAAAACTTGCAAAACATATATAGGTATTTGTGAAGAAAAATTTTTAATAAATTAACTCTACCCCAATTAGAAAGGAAAACATTACGCCAATTAGCAATTTTTGTCTTAGTACGCTCCACCACTACATCTAATTGTGTTTGCTTCCTTCTACCACGAAGGATATTAACTCCTCGATATTTCAGGGGTAAGGCAGCAATACAACAACTAGTAAAGGGGGTTGCCCAATTAAGAATAGAAGATTTGACATTTTTCCTTAAATAGAGATGACATTTAGCTTTGTTAATTAATAAACTAGAAGTGTTTTGAAAATCATTTAGAACATGCATGATACTTTTAATAGCAGCTTTGGTAGCGTTGGAAAATAGGATAGCATCATGACCATACTTTTGATTTATGAGAATATTGAACATTGGGTGTATCTCATTCAAATTATTCATCAAACGTGAGAAATAATCAAAAGCCAAGATAAATATTGTTGGGGATAAAGGATCACCTTGTTTGATGCCACATTTAACAGAGAAAAAACCATACGACTTACCATTCACCAAGATACTATAATGATTATTCTCCAACCATCACTTTATAAGATGGAAAACATTGGGTGAGAAACCTCTAGCCATCAAAATATTAAGGATAAAATCTTAACTTATAGCGTCAAAAGTTTTTTTAATGTCAAGTTTTAGAACCATATTTCCACCTCTACTTTTTTTATCTAAATCTTTCACCATTTCTTGTGCAAGCAAGATATTATCAGTTATTTCTCTCCCCTGATTGAACGTAGATTGATGAGGGGAAATGATTGTAGAGAGATGTGCTTGGAGCCGAGAAATAATCAATTTACTGATAACTTTAGAAATGACTGAGGTGAGAGAGATAGGCCTTAAATTATCCCAACACTTTTTATCATTGGATTTAGGGATGAGCACAATAAAAGCTGAGGTGAAGTATTTGCCCGGGTTTTCACCCAGGAAGAAACTTTGGATAGCAAGAATAACCTCCTTTTTTATAATTCTCCAACAATGCACATAAAAGGCTGATGTAAAACCATCAGGTCTAGAAGCCTTATTAGGATTTATATCCTTAAAAGCCAAGAAAATCTCTTGTTCGGAAGGAACATCGACAGGAGAAAGTCCAGCCACATATTCCCTCTCTTCATCAAAAATAGTAGAGTTGACATGAAGCACTTGGGTGTTAAAAGTCAATAAATCAGTGAAAATTTTCACCGCATTGTTACCAATACCTTCTTCATCAGTAATCATATCCCCATTTTGGGATTTAATTTTTAGAATGGTATTAATGTTCCTCCTGTGCTTAATGGAAGCGTGAACGATCCTCATTGGTAAAGGATATGTCATTTGCTTTTGGTATAAAAATTGTTCCTCAAGAGAGACAGCCCCAAGAAAAGAAGTATGTGCCTTAGCCACCTCATTCTCAAGTGAGGGATTAGAGATCACCTGATGTTCTAAGGAATCAACCATCCTTTGAGCCTCAGTGACCTTGAGATGAACATTACCAAAATCTTGAAAGTTCCATCTTCTCAATCTACTAGCTACTTTCTTATGTAATTGCCAGAGAACATACCAAGGTTCCTTAACACCCTCAATTTTCCAAGCTTGCTAAACAAGACTCAAAATACTATGAGTAGTCAAATTATAAAAGACTTTGAATTTATAAGTAGTAGGCTTCTAATGAAAAACAAGAGTGAACATGATAGAATTATGATCTGAGGTTGCATAACTCAAGTGATGAACCGTGGAAATAGGATTTTAATTGAAAAAATAGTCATTATCAAAAAATTTGTGCAGGCATTGAGAGAGTGAACCTCTCCTTTAACTATAAGGTGAGCCAGAGAAGCACATATCAAAAAGTCCCGCATCAGAAATATTATCACAAAAAGAGGTGGAGGTAAATGTGATATATGTTGTTGACCTCACTTTTTATTGAGGTTTAAATTTTCCTCTTTAGTAGCCTAAGGTCTAGTCATAGGATTTTCCTGTTGACTATTCCTAGAAAACTAGAAAAGGAACCCTCACCTTTAGAAACTATAAACTTTTTTGTGCTCAACTTGAAGTTCCATATACTGGTCCTAACCTCTAGCACTTAGTAGGTGGTGCCACTATAGGAGAAGCTCAAGGGGAGTCCCTATAGGACTGCTTGGCCTTAAGGTTGACCCTGGGTGTTGGTCTGGAGTTAGTTCACTCACTTGCACCCACTTTCACTCACAACCCTAAAACCCAGATTTGTTGACTTTGATCTCTTGATCTTTTGGGAAACTCATGCAGATAGTCCCCTAGACCCACTGACCCTAGACTGGGGTTTAGCTAAGACCAATACATAGAGGACCCAAATGAGGATTTCATTGGTCCTAGCTCATATAAGGTTTTTGGCACCCCAATTCTACCAAAACATCTAACTTGACCTTTTACCCCCAAATCCACCCAAATTACCTAAATGCCCTTGAAACCTTAAATTTGACCAAAATTTTCAAATTGATCAAAAATACCCAAAATTAATTAAAAATCATTTCAAGCCATTTAAAACTACCCAAATTGCTCAAAACATACCAAAAATTCTGAAATTACCAAAATACCCTCAAATTTGCCAAAATTACAAAAATACCCTTGGTAGCCCATACTTTCTCAAAACCCTCAAAATCAATTCAAATGTCCCTAAAACCAATTTGGAACCTTTAATTGAACCCAATTTGGCCAATTTGACCAAAAAGCCCCAAATTGCCTTTAAAGACCCAATTTCTCCGAATTCACCTCACATACCCTTCAATTTGGACCAAATTCTCCTCAATTTCAATTATAAATTCAAATTCATCTTTCATATGATCAATTCAAACTAAATTGAAGCCTAATTGACCCATGCTTTGAGCTCAATTTTGATCCAAATTAAACCCCCAATTTTGACCCTGTGACTTAATCTCACATAATTGAACAATATGATCAACTCAATTGCCCCAATTTGAATCCAAAATTCTTCATAACAATCCTACACATCAAATTGGACCTTAAATTGGCCTTGGTCAAGCCTCAATTTGACTTAATTTTAACCTACTTTTAAAATCCCCAAATTGGCCGTCTCCAAATTCCACAAAATTAAATGTCCTAACCTCAAAATTGACACCCAATTTATGTTGAAAACTCTTTATGACATTCCTCTAAACTATTTTGAACCATCAATTTGGACTTAACCTAACCTTAGCCTAACTTAAACCCAAGTCTAACCCAAAAGCCCCAAATTGATCAAATGCCCCAAATCCTTCAAATTGAACCTCCAAATCAATTCAAAATCTCTCTAATTATTTTCCAAATCTCTTGTGACAATCATCTACACAATTTTGACCAATAAATTGAGCTCAATATTATGGCTAGCCTAACCCAAACCCAACTTCTAGACATTTTGACCCAAATTGAACCCCTTTAATAATATTGACTTAGTCATGCCAAAGTCACCAAATTGATGTTACCACACCCACTAAACACAATCTATTGACAAGGCTAAACCACCTTAAACTAGCTTGGTGAGCTATGGACCAAAGGTCCCCTAATTTAAGGGATCTTATCCCTATTTTGGGTCTAAACCAAAATATCCCGACCATCGTCACTAACCATTAGGGGTAAACCATAATTAAAACTCCCACTGGCTCACCTGACCACCTCCCCTGTTCTAGCCAGCCACCCTACTCGTCGGAAAATGCCAAAACCGTGAGCCACCACCCCTAAATCAAACCCAATTTTAACCCTAGAGGCCAGCTCATCCTAACTGCTCTTCAGAGCTCCTCAGCCCTCCTCCTAAGCAGCTCTTTGCACCCATCAATTGGCCTTGGTGGCCAGCCCAAGCTCCTCTATTTAATCAGCCTCCTCCTTGGCCAAAGGGGATGAGATCCAAATCCTTGGGGAAACTCTACCAAAATCTCACCAAAGACTCTCCAAGCATCCCTAAGCTCTAGCCAACCATCTTTGCCCTCTGGTTCCCTTTATGAGAGTTCAATTTTGAGCTCAAAATCAGGTCAAAACTAGGACATATTCCTCCACAGCTCCACAGTGAACCAAACTCCAATTAATCGTGCACACACCATCTCCTCAGTGAAAGGAGTTGATCCCCCATAAAATCCCTCTCTCAAACAGCCTCTAACCTAGCTCTAGACCAACACCTGAAATCGAGTTTGATCAAGATCATACCTAGACAGTTCACTAGGGCTTGAGACTTCATCTGGAGGTTCGTTGGATCCAATCGAAGCTACCACAACCATCTGATTGAGGCTTCCCCTCTCAGACAAAGGTATTGAGCTCTAACCCTAGCCTGAGCTTCTTTTGATTCTCCATTTGCAATGGCTTGATTTCATATTTGATTAACCATATAGATGTGTTCGCCTTGAGTAGATGAAGGTCTAAAAATAAACCCCATGTGATTTTTTTTGAGTTTAGGCAGAGATCTTAAGGTTTTAGTGTAAATGTCATACGGGTTAGATCACTTGGGGACGATAACGGGGAGCTGTCCGATCGCGTGTATTCAATGGACGGAGGATATCGAGCCGGACAGACTCTTGATGCGTGAACTGCAGGCTGCATGGCATGCCTAGGTGGACAACGCAACGAATGGGAGCGCGTCGCGTGTGAGTTTGGAACCATTGTAGAATGAGTTGGCGCCGCGTGGATAAGTAGAAAAATATGGATTTTTTAATTTATTTTAATACCTGAACTTCAAAAATCCATATCTTTCTCTAAAAAAATCATAAAAATAAAAAAAATACCCCCTTGCTCAGTGAGCAGAGGAGAATAATGTGGACTAAAAAAATTTATTTTCTTATTCCCTGATTTTTAATGAATTAAATATCCTATGGAGTATTTTAATTCATTATGATCAAACATTGCTCACCATGGCTTGAAATTTTGAGGGTTTGTTCCTCATGACAGAGACCATGTTCTCTAATTTTTCCAAGGTTAGAGGACATCTCTATACTTCTAACCTTAATTTTCAAGTTAAGGTGACCATTTTAGCTTAATTTAATTATATAAATTAAAAGATCATTTGGAAAATTATGAAATAATTTTAGTAGGTTTTCTATGGTCAGAGAAGCTTAGAAAAAATATCATGATGGCTTGAATAATTTTGTAAATTTCTATATTTACTTAAGTGTATATATCTTGTGCTAATGTATGTAAATTATATACTTATCAAAAATTGCCAAAATCAATTCCACATTATACATAAAAATCATATTTAGTTACTATAAAAATTTAAAAAATTATTTGGCTTAGTTTAAGCACTAAAATTGATTTTTAAGGAAACTTTGTATTCTTGTACAAAAATAATTATAATAAATTAAATAAGCTTAGAAAAATCATGAAAAATAATTTTTTTAGTTCCTTGTCATTAGGGGCATTTATTAAAAATAAAATCTATTTTTGTGAAAATATGTCATTTTTAAAGAGTATTTTGAATTAAAAATAATTAAAAATAATTAAAATAATCAAAATTTTCAAAAATTACAAAAAATTATTCAAAATGTGTACAAATTTTTCCAGATTACTTAAAATTTATTAGGATATTTTTCCTAATTTTTATAAGTTAAAAATAAATTTTAAAAGCTTAAAAATAATTTTTCCTTATTTTCTCATTAAAATAATTATAATAATGAAATTAAGAATCATAAAAATACAAAAATTAATTCTNGCAATGAGGGGTATCTTTATTATCGTGAGAAATAGGGATATTTGCAATAGGGTAAACATAATTGCACACCAAATCCTTCAATATATTTAAGTCCCAATCACCATTGGTCCAACAGTGAGAGACCAATAAATCATTTTCTTGCATAGGGGGATTAATATTATGAAAATGAGTAATACCCCAATGATCATGCCAAAAAGAAACATTTCCTTCCCAAATATCCCAGTCAATATATTGATTAGCAGGGTCAGAAGTCTCCAACCTTACAACTCACAACAGATGGGTGCAACTGAGTGCAATACTTATGACGAAGAAATTTAGCCCACAAAGAAGTACCAGCTCTAAATTTGAACCATAATTTGCACATATTAATCTCTGTAATATGCTAAAGATTTTTTAAACCAAGGCCCTCAGAAGTGCATGGCTTACAAACTTTATGCCAACTTGCCCAATTTTTTTTATTGTCCCCAACCCGACCAAAGGAACTTATAGAAATATTTTCAAGAATTTTTTTAGTGTTATTTTTCAAGTTTAAAACTTGCAAAACATATATAGGTATACTGTGACGAAAACTTTTTAATAAATTAACTCTACCCCAATTAGAAAGGAAAACATTACGCCAATCAGCAATTTTTGTCTTAATACGCTCCACCACTACATCTAATTGCGTTTGCTTCCTTCTACCACGAAGGATATTAACTCCAAGATATTTCAGGGGTAAGGCAGTAATACAACAACTAGTAAAGGGGGTTGCCCAATTAAGAATGGAAGATTTGACATTTTTCCTAAAATAGAGATGACATTTAGCTTTGTTAATTAATAAACTAGAAGTGTTTTGAAAATCATTTAGAGCAGGCATGATACTTTTAATAGCAGCTTTGGTAGCGTTGGAGAATAGGATAGCATCATGACTATACTTTTGATTTATGAGAATATTGAACATTGGGTGTATCTCATTCAAATTATTCATCAAACATGAGAAATAATCAAAAGCCAAGATAAATATTGTTGGGGATAAAGGATCACCTTGTTTGATGCCACATTTAGCAGAGAAAAAACCATACGACTTACCATTCACCAAGATACTATAATGATTATTCTCCAACCATCACTTTATAAGATGGAAAACATTAGGTGAGAAACCTCTAGCCATCAAAATATTAAGGATAAAATCTCAACTTATAGCGTCAAAAGTTTTTTTAATGTCAAGTTTTAGAACCATATTTCCACCTCTGCTTTTTTATCTAAATCTTTCACCATTTCTTGTGCTAGCAAGATATTATCAGTTATTTCTCTCCCCTGATTGAACGTAGATTGATGAGGGGAAATGATTGTAGAGAGATGTGCTTGGAGCTGAGAAATAATCAATTTATTGATAACTTTAGAAATGACTGAGGTGAGAGAGATAGGCCTTAAATTATCCCAACACTTTTTATCATTGGCTTTAGGGATGAGCCCAATAAGAGCTGAGGTGAAGTATTTGCCCGGGTTTTCAACCAGGAAGAAACTTTGGATAGCAAGAATAACCTCCTTTTTGATAATCCTCCAACAATGCACATAAAAGGCTGATGTAAAACCATCAGGTCTAGAAGCCTTATTACGATTTATATCCTTAAAAGCCAAGAAAATCACTTGTTCGGAAGGAAAATCAGCAGGAGAAAGTCCAGCCACATATTCCCTCTCTTCATTAAAAATAATAGAGTTGACATGAAGCACTTGGGTGTTAGAAGTCAAAAAATTAGTGAAAATTTGCACCGCACTGTTACCAATACCTTCTTCATCAGTAATCATATCCCCATTTTGGGATTTAATTTGTAGAATGGTATTAATGTTCCTCCTGTTCTTAATGGAAGCATGAAAATATTTGGTGTTACGGTCCTCACTGGTAAAGGATATGTCATTTGCTTTTGGTATAAAACTTGTTTCTCAAGAGAGACAGCCCCAAGAAAAGAAGTATGTGCCTTAGCCACCTCATTCTCAAGTGAGGGATTAGAGATCACCTGATGTTCTAAGGAATCAACCATCCTTTGAGCCTCAGTGACCTTGAGATGAACATTACCAAAATCTTGAAAGTTCCATCTTCTCAATCTACTAGCTACTTTCTTATGTAATTGCCAGAGAACATACTAAGGTTCCCCAACACCCTCAATTTTCCAAGCTTGCTAAACAAGACTCAAAATACTATCATGAGTAGTCAAATTATAAAAGACTTTGAATTTATAAGTAGTAGGCTTCTAATGAAAAACAAGAGTGAACATGATAGAATTATGATCTGAGGTTGCATAACTCAAGTGATGAACCATGGAAATATGATTTTAATTGAAAAAATAGTCATTATCAAAAAAATTGTGCAGGCATTGGGAGAGTTAACCTCTCCTTTAACTATAAGGTGAGCCAGAGAAGCACATATCAAAAAGTCCTGCATCAGAAATATTATCACAAAAAGAGGTGGAGGTAAATGTGATACATGTTGTTGACCTCACTTTTTATTGAGGTTTAGATTTTCCTCTTTAGTAGCCTAAGGTCTAGCCATAGGATTTTCCTGTTGACTATTCCTAGAAAACTAGAAAAGGAACCCTCACCTTTAGAAATTATTAATATTTTTGTGCTCAACTTGAACTTCCATAAACTGGTCCTAACCTCTAGCATTTAGTAGGTGGCGCCACTATAGGAGAAGCTCAAGGGGAGTTCCTATAGGACTGATTGGCCTTAAGGTTGACCTTGGGTGTTGGTCTGGAGCTAGTTCACTCACTTGCACCCACTTTCACTCACAACCCTAAAACCCAGATTTGTTGACTTTGATCTCTTGATCTTTTGGGAAACTCATGCAGATAGTCCCCTAGACCCACTGACCCTAGACTGGGGTTTAGCTAAGACCAATACATAGAGGACCCAAATGGGGATTTCATTGGTCCTAGCTCATATAAGGTTTTTGGCATCCCAATTCTACCAAAACATCTAACTTGACCTTTTACCCCCAAATCCACCCAAATTACCTAAATGCACTTGAAACCTTGAATTTGACCAAAATTCCCAAATTCATCCAAAATACCAAAAATTAATTAAAAATCATTTCAAACCATTTGAAATTACCCAAATTTCTCAAAACATCCCAAAAATTCTAAAATTATCAAAACACCCTCAAATTTGCCAAAATTACAAAAATACTCTTGGTAGCCCATACTTTCTCAAAACCCTCAAAATCAATTCAAATGTCCCCAAAACCAATTTGGAACCTTTAATTGAACCCAATTGGCCAATTTGACCAAAAATCCCCAAATTGCCTTTAAAGACCCAATTTCTCCGAATTCACCTCACATACCCTTCAATTTGGCCCAAATTCTCCTCAATTTCAATTATAAATTCAAATTCATCTTTCATATGATCAATTCAAACTAAATTGAACCCTAATTGACCCATGCTTTGAGCTCAATTCCGATCCAAATTAAACCCCCAATTTTGACCCTGTGACTTAATCTCACCAATTGAACAATATGATCCACACAATTGCCCCAATTTGAATCCCAAATTATTCCTAACAATCCTACACATCAAATTGGACCTTAAATTGGCCTTGGTCTAGCCTTAATTTCCCTTAATTTTAACCTACTTTCAAAATCCCTAAATTGGCCGTCTCCAAATTCCACCAAATTAAATGCCCTAACCTCAAAATTGACACCCAATTTATGTTGAAAACTCTTTATGACATTCCTCTAAACTATTTTGAACCATCAATTTGGACTTAACCTAACCTTAGCCTAACTTAAACCCAAGTCTAACCCAAAAGCCCCAAATTGATCAAATGCCCCAAATCCTTCAAATTGAACCTCCAAATCAATTCAAAATCTCTCTAAATATTTTCCAAATCTCTTGTGACAATCATCTAGACAATTTTGACCAATAAATTGAGCTCAATATCATGGCTAGCCTAACCCAAACCCAACTTCTAGCCATTTTGACCCAAATTGAACCCCTTTACTAATATTGACTCAGTCATGCCAAAGTCACTGAATTGATGTTACCACACCCACTAAACACACTATATTGACAAGGCTAAACCACCTTAAACTAGCTTGGTGAGCTATGGACCAAAGGCCCCCTAATTTAAGGGATCTTATCCTTATTTTGGGTCCAAACCAAAATATCCCCACCATCATCACTAACCATTAAGGGTAAACCATAATTAAACCTCCCACTGGCTCACCTGACCACCTCCCCTGTTCTAGCCAGCCACCCTACTCGTCGGAAAATGCCAAAATAGTGAGCCACCGCCCCTAAATCAAACCCAATTTTAACCCTAGAGGCCAGCTTATCCTAACTGCTCTTCAAAGCTCCTCAGCCCTCTATCTAAGCAGCTCTTTGCACCTATCAATTGGCTTTGGTGGCCAGCCCAAGCTCCTCTATTTAATCAGCCCCCTCCATGGCCAAAGGGGATGAGATCCAAATCCTTGGGAAAACTCTACCAAAATCTCACCAAAGACTCTCCAAGCATCCCTAAGCTCTAGCCAACCATCTTTCCCCTCTGGTTCCCTTTATGAGAGTTCAATTTTGAGCTCAAAATCAGGTTAAAACTAGGAAATATTCCTCCACAGCTCCACAGTGAACCAAACTCCAATTAATCGTGCACACACCATCGCCACAGTGAAAGGAGTTGATCCCCCATAAAATCCTTCTCTTAAACAGCCTCTAACCTAGCTCTAGACCAACACCTGAAATCAATTTTTATCAAGGTCATACCTAGACAGTTCACTAGGGCTTGAGACTTCATCTGGAGGTTCGTTGGATCCAATCAAAGCCACCACAACCATCTGATTGAGGCTTTCCCTCTCAGAAAAAGGTATTGAGCTCTAACCCTAGCCTGAGCTTCTTTTGATTCTCAATTTGCAATGACTTGATTTCATATTTGATTAACCATATAGATGTGTTTGCCTTGAGTAGATGAAGGTCTAAAAATAAACCCCATGTGATTTTTTTGAGTCTAGGAAGAGATCTTAAGGTTTTAGTGTGAATGTCTTACGGGTTAGATCACTTGGGGATGATAATCGGGAGCCGTCCGATCACGTGTATCCAATGGATGGAGGAGATCGAGCCAGACAGACTCTTGATGTGTGAACTGCATGCTGCATGGCATGCCTAGGTGGACAACGCAACGAATGGGAGTGCGTCGCGTGTGAGTTTGGAACCATCGTAGAATGAGTTGGCGCCGCGTGGATAAGTAGAAAAATATGGATTTCAAAAATCCATATCTTTCTCTAAAAAAATCATAAAAATAAAAAAATGCCTACATGCTCATAGAGTAGAGGAGAATAATGTGGACAAAAAAAAATTATTTTCTTATTCCCTGATTTTTAATGAATTAAATACCCTGTGGAGTATTTTAATTCATTATGATCAAACATTGCTCACAATGACTTGAAATTTTGAGGGTTTGTTCCTTATGACAGAGACTATGTTCTCTAATTTTTCTAAGGTTAGAGGACATCTCTATACTTCTAACCTTAATTTTCAAGTTAAGGTGACCATTTTAGCTTAATTTAATTATGTAGATTAAAAGATCATTGGAAAATTATGAAATAATTTTAGTAGGTTTTCTATGGTGAGAGAAGCTTAGAAAAAATATCATGATGGCTTGAATAATTTTGTAAATTCCTATATTTACTTAAGTGTATATATCTTGTGCTAATGTATGTAAATTATATACTTATAAAAAATTGCCAAAATCAATTCCACATTGTACATAAAAATCATATTTAGTTAATATAAAAATTAAAAAATTATTTGGCTTAGTTTAAGCACTAAAATTGATTTTTAAAGAAACTTTGTATTCTTGTACAAAAATAATTATAATAAATTAAATAAGCTTAAAAAAATCATGAAAAATTGTTTTTTTAGTTCCTTGTGATTAGGGGCATTTATTAAAAATAAAATCTATTTTTGTGAAAATATGTCATTTTTAAAGAGTATTTTGAATTTAAAATAATTAAAATAGTCAAAATTTTCAAATAAAACAAAAAATTATTCAAAATGTGTACAAATTTTCCCAGATTACTTAGAATTCATTAGGATATTTTTCCTAATTTTTATAAGTAAAAAATAAATTTTAAAAGCTTAAAAATAAATTTTCCTTTTTTTCTCATTAAAATAATTATAATAATGAAATTAAGAGTCATAAAAATACAAAAATTAATTCTTTGAGTTTTATGAACTCAGAGAAGTCTAATAAAAATATAAAACAATTTTGATAGTTAAAGCACTATTTTCTATTTAATTAAATCATTGAAATTGATCTAATATTAAATAATAATAATAATAATTTAATTCAAAAAATTATGAAATTTTGCCAAAGTGATTCTCTAGCCTAAGGGATTCTCTAATAATTTTCTCATAAATAAAAATTTTGTTTCGGATAGTTAAATAAATCAACTTTGAAAATTTTATTTCCTGAATTTAAAAAATTATTGAAATTAAAAAAAAACCACATTATCCTCCTCCGATCTTTCAATTAACTCATGAATATACCACTCTGAATGCTTAAGCCATTTGAGTTGTGTGTAATGATTTATGAGGTAAAGTACCCCAAGGGCAAAATAGTTATTTTTTATTTTGGTTCCTAATTAAAATCTAGGATTAACCAAGGAAAAAAAATGAAAAAAATTTGATCTTAATGAACATGTTTGAATGATTGAAATAGAATGGGACTAAAAGGTAGAACATCACTCACACCTTTGCACAACATCAACAAGATCATAATTTTTCTAATTTTCATGAATTGGATGTCAATTAAGATCAAATGATTCTTAAGTGATGGGCTTAAGAAAGAAAAGATGATAATTTACTTTTCTTGAGCCTAAGATTGATGATGATGTGATCTTTTAATAAAAATACATATCACTTAATTCAAAATTTTGATAATCACCATTACACCTATCATGATTGTTAAAAGCTTAGTAGTGACATAGGCTCGATGTCTACACTCAATTGATCGGATTTAGAAGATAACATGATTAGTGATTAACATCTTTAAACACTACAAGTCTGACCTTAATTGTGGACACCACAATCTTAAATGACTTAAAATTGTCTTTGGGGCACCCACTCACATAACCTTTAAACGAAACATCAATTGATTAACAAGTGTCCTATCCTCGAGATAATTAAATTGTCAAGTTTCACTGAGCAACGGGGTAGTCACACTTCAACCTCGGATGATTAATAGAATAATATGATAAGTTCAAAAAGAACTCGGAATATTTCAAGAGACCTTCAAAATGGTCCAGGGTCATGCCTCGAGAATTTTGAAATCTATTGGACATTCTGAAAGGCTAATTGAACTTATCATATTTTTGTTCTAAAATCATCCGTTGGGATCTTCTGAGATTCAATAAAGTCAAAACTTGAAAAAATTTAAATTACAGACTATCTACTCTTATAGTTTAAATTCTCTATGAAATTATATACATGTCTTGCAAGTGCTAACCTTTGAGGTGAAGGAACGAAAAGAATCGACAGGTACGCTTTTAAATTGTTGGATTGATCTTTTTGTATATCTTGGCTCGAGATTGTATGTTAAACAACGATGTCACTCTGCATAAACACCAAAACTGTTAGGATAGTCGCACAACCAAAACCAAAATTAAAAATCAATCAAGATAAAATTTACCTCCACAACATTCAAAATATAAGACAACTCAAAATTTAATCACAAACATCACAAAACAAAAATTGCAATTAAATTAAGACGTCTCTATCGGATGATCGGGAATCTCTCAAAGGAGGTAACCTACGGTTCCTAACGAGATTTCTCACGGTCTAAATGAAAGTATGAAACTCTTTAAGTTGAGTTTAGTAAATTCATTTGGACTAAGTGAGTCCGACAGAAAATAGTGATACCAGAACGAGGGAACCGTAGGAACTAACCGGTGTCGCTCTAATCAATTTTAACATGTTCCATAATATTTAAATAATAATGACCCTTAGGGATATCTGATTTGACATTATAACTTGACACATTAGAAAACNTTCCAACCCTTAAGACCTTATGGTTACGTGATTAGGGTTGTCAAAACGACTCTTTGTTCGTGGACAGTTCGTGTTCGGCTCGTTTGCTGTGTTCGGCTTGTTAAGCAAATGAGCCGAAGATGAATATATTTTTTGAGCTTGAAATATAAACGAGTCCAAAATGAATTTACACCCCAAGCAGCAAGCAGTGAAAATTCCGTGCAACTGCACAATAAATGGGCCAAATTATGAAGAGGAGCCGCTAAATTTCCGGAATAAACAAAAAGTGAACAAAAAATTTTTTTGGAGCAGATTGGCCGCTTGGGGGCGTGTATATTTTGATAGGCGCCTCCCACACAAAGCGTTTATTACTTTATTTTCTTAAATTATATTATATTATATTATTATATTATAAATATTATAATTAATTATATTATAAAAATTTTTATTATTTCTTCTAGGCATTAAGAAAAACATTAAAAATTAATTATTCAAAAGAAATATAAGTGAACAAATTAAATTAATTAATTAATTGTAAAATTCATTAAATTTATTTTAAATTCAAATATTTTCGCAACAAAATATTTATAAAAAATTACTAACTATTATGTCGAGATGTGATAGCGCATATGTCAAACCACAAGGCTCTGTTAAATCAACATCTGATGCTCCACGTCGGTCGTCTTCCACTGCTACAAGACGATAACCGGCAGATTCTCCAACGAGATTTTCGGTTAGCAGAACACGAATATACTCGTTTCAAAAAACACAATAGCCACAACTTCCAAAGACATCCATTTATCATTTATCATGCCCAATCAATATTTGCGGGACTCTTCAATTATGTAAGATCCTCCAACTATGCAGAACCTTCCGAATATGCAGTATCATCAGCATTTGAGGTTCCATCATTAGACTTGAAGTTAATAACCATTATTGCTGGAGGCTTGGATTTAAATTTTCATAACATTCTATTTTCTACGTCTATTTTTGAAGTAGACATGAATTTTGGTACATCATAATTTTATTCTCCATCAAATCTCCTTGGAGCATCTGCTGGTTATCGTTTCGAAGCAATGAAAGACAAAAAACGTGGAGCATCAGATATTGATTTACGGCGGCCTTGCGATCTGGCATCTATTCTATTCCACTATGACATAGAAATTAGTTTTTTTTTTTTTTTNAACAAATGAATAGCATACTTTGAAACTCTAAATCAAACCAGAGTCAGATTTGATAATTTTTACTTGGGTTAAATAGTCAACATGAGTCAGCAAGTATAAACGCTTATGTTATCTATAATGGTGAATTGATTCTATCAAATGACTTTGGCCCGAGCTACATCGGACATCGTCCTCGATCTCTATGTGATCCACTGCAATCAACTTTCAAATAACTATGTCATATAGTGCTCCTTGTCCTGAATAATGATCATAATTTGTGCACTATATCCATGCCATAAATATTTCCTATTGGTCAAGTTTTCGTAGCAACACGTATTGATGAAGACGATTTCACATAATATATTGTGCTAGAGACCCTACAACCAACTCTGATGATTTATGCAAAATTTTAGAGCCATGGCAGTGCTGCATAAAACAACGTCTAAATGGTATCTAAATCCTCATTAGGACATTTTCCATAGTATGTAGCTCATGATTATATTTATTTTTTAGCATAAGATCCGATGAATTATCAAGCACATATGTATTTTCTATTTTATTTATTTTTCAAATCAATAAAAATTTTCTGTTGGGTAAAAAATATTGATGAATTTTGATTATTTAAATAACATATGACTAACATTCACAATGTAAAACGAGTGGAATGTGATTGGTTGGGTAGGTGGAGCCTATCATATGATGGTAAGAGAAGCGACAAAATAATGACAGCTAATACATTCAAATGTTTCAATATTGCCCTTCATAGAGTTAGATGACTTCCTATTTAAGAGTTTGTATCCTTTGTATACTCCCATCTCATATCATTGTTTCTTAGATGATACATCACAAAACAGGAACTTGAAGTAGTGAGCAAGGAGTAAGTTGTCACTATAATCAAGAACACACTTCAACATTACAAAAGCGAAGCAAAAAAATGTTTCTAGAACCTACTTGCATCGACTTACATAAGTTCAAAGTATACAGTTTCAGTTGTCTGTAATTCCAGGTGGATCTACATATGGATGGAGGTTGTAATTGCAGTTTTGATTAACCAATGTCTTGACATATGTTATGCCCCATCATAGCTGTTTTAAGCCTCAAACATGTGATCATATGTCCTACATGTATTAATATTACATCGTTGATACATTCAAGGCACTTACACAATTAAGCTCTATTTTCTTTTTGACAATTATGTTGGCCTGATTTTGACATTCATCTGACATCATTGAGCTAGCATCATCAAACTTCAGATGTAGGATTGGTCTACCACATATAATATGATTCACAAATGCAAAGGATGAGTGAGTAACTATCTACTTGCCCATCAAATCCTAAGAATATCAGATAAAATGAGCCAAAAATTATATTTTAATAAACATTAAATAGACATTGTTTGACATATATTATTTTTTTCATAGGAATGATGACTGATAATATGCCTAGTCGGGGATGAGTAGAGAGATCCTTGTAGTTCTGATGTCACACATCACAACCTACAAAGGAGGCCAAGGTTAGGCTGGCAATGTCGGAGATTCACCTAACTTTGTTTAACTACAGGGTAGAGGGCGCACACAAAGCAGCATACCTAGATGTTATATTATTATAGTCAATAGAATATATTCTTTATCAAACATTCTTCTATCTATTTTTGAGCTATGCAAAATTCTGGACAATTTTTATCATAGGTCTTTATTTATCACAAGGGATTGTTATATCTCTCGAGGAGCTATTACACAATCGATGCATTGTTCCATCACTGACACATGTTAACCGCAAACCATCCACATGGCTTCCTTTCATATCTACGACATAACCGACACCACTTCCTTAGACTTATCAAAGCAAGTCATCCCATGATTTGATGGACGGAACACAGCCTTCTATAATTTAACATTATGTGCGCTTCTAGATGCCCATTGCCAAGCCACCTTCCTAGAAGCAGCAATTGTGGAAAAATTATTGTGTCCGGACAATGGACGTGATACAGCGGGACGGAGCGAGAGCTCGGACCTCGACTGTATCACGTTCATTGTCCGGGCGTAATCTAAACATAATATTTTCTCGTAATTTTGAGTGTAGTTTCTCTATTCTATAGCGAAGGAGAAACAGTTCACATCATATCAGATTCAAAATAGTCCATTTCGACGCAGAAGGAGAACATGAACAAGAGCAAAGCCTGCAAGATTGACAGCGATGTCCTTCCCATCACCACACTTCAGATAGCATTGTCGGCAATAGCATTAGATCTCACATTTTAATAATTCCTTTCGGTCTTTAAGAAAAAAAAAATAGCAATTTAACAAAAATATGTTAATAATATAAAATATAAAATTTCATGTAACATATTCAAAGTTGCTCCCAAATATTTTATTTTCCAAAATATAAATAATAAATGCTTAATTTTCTTGAACATAACCAATACGTAATTTTTTTTAAGAAAGAAAAAATTAATAAACAACTCAAAATGTTTTTTTTTTTTTTTTTTGTAATGTATTAAAATTTGCACAAAAAAAAAAGTTTAATTTTTTGAAATATAAGTAAAAAAAATATTTAATTTTGGTAACAAAAATAATAATTTAAAATTAGTTCACTAATCAAAAAATATTATTTCATATAGTAGATTTATAATTACTCACAAAAATTATACTTCTACAAAATATAAATAAATAATATTCAGTTTTTTAAATACCGGTTTTTTAAAACATTTTATTATTATTATTATTATTATTAAAACTTTTTTATTACTATTATCAATGTTTAAATAATTTATTTTGTATATATTATTATTTCATATTTGATCTATCTTTTATAATATTAACTTTACTATAAATATTATAAATATTGTCATTATTATTAAATATTTAATAGCAATTAATATTAACATTGTTATTATTACTAATAAATTATTTATAGTAATACTATTATCTAACTATTGAAGATTTGCTACTTTACCTCGACCATTATTTTCTAATTTTTCTCATCATACATATATTTAAAAAGTTATATATATATATATATATATATATATATATATATATATATATATATATATATATAATNTTTATCTATATATTGGGTCCCTAATCAGTTTCAAAAGGAGAAGCTGATCCAACCTGCAATTATGCAATTGTTTTATTTATGAAATTTGGGTAAAATTTAGACCCAATGGCTAGTGTGCAAAATTAAATATTATATGAAGTTGATAAAATGTTTACACACTAGGGGTACTATGCAAGTATATGAATCACTTCAAGTAATATAGGGTTCTAATGGAGTCCTAAGTGTCGATCCCACAGGGATAGGTAAAACTCTTATAGGATGAATTTAGTAAGATCCACTTAAAATTCTAGTTATATAAGAACTGATAAAAAGATTTTGTGTATTACCTAATCTTACATAATTAAAAAGAATGTTTTTTTATAGTAAACAAATGCAGAATGTAAATACAAGACAATATAAAAGGCTAAGAGTGTAAAATTACCACTAAGGAATTTTAAACTAACAATGTATAAAAGAGTTCAACTTTGTGTGAAACATCCTTCCCCTTGCAATGAGTTTATAATCAGTGTAGGAATCTAATAATTTTAAATATAATTAATGTATTGTCACAAATAGAAGTATACCTATTCTTTACCCTCTCTTGATTGCATAATGAGCATTAACTAATCCAGAGTTAAGTACCTAAACTCCTGGTTAGGCTAGGAAGATACTACCTGTCACTCTAGATTTCCCACTTACCCCTCACTTGATGGCTAAAATCTCGCTTTAGTTTCCAAACATCTGAACCAAATTGAAACTTTTTGTCTGTCACCCTAAAATCACCAATTTTACGCCATCAAAACCTATTTCCCTATTTATTTGCACTTAAGCCTAACAAATACATTCTCATCCACGAGACTAATTGTGATTCTTACTATGTTGAGGAAAGCATAGCCCTTTTGGGTCATTATGTTTCACAACAAATTTTAACAAATCAATTGGCCAGATTGATAAGTAAATTAGCATAGAGTTTAAATCATTGTTATGTATTGAATTAAAAGTACTTCTACTAAACTTCATTCCTACACATAATTATTCCTCATTGTAGAGAGAAAGAAACAAGAAACTACTCAGATCGCATGGGGAAGAAACAACAACAAATGGATTTATAGATAAATATAAGTTAACAAAACTAAACTAAGTAAAATAAAAAAGTACACAACTTATCTCAAACTGCTTCCGATGCAATCCTTGTAGTTCATTTGAATAAATCACTCTCCTTACAATTCAACTCCAATCTCACTTAAAACTGTAGTGAAGAAGATATCTCTAACTTTTCCTCTTCTCCTCCAAATCTAAGCAAGCCACCATGACTTTCTCCTCTCTCCAAGTTTCTCTTCTATCTAATAAGACCACTATTTTCTATCTCTAGCCTCTCCTTCTCTTTCTCTAGACTCTCCTTATCTCTCTTTAGACTCTCTAAAAGGTTCTCTAGAAGTTTCCTTAAATAGAGCTCTCAAGGTCACCAAGGGTCACTTCAAGAATGCCTTTAAAATTTGTCCACATTCAATGAACCGTCGAGAAAGGCAGCATGTCAGCATTAGCCTTTTTGCTTCCTTTGACTCCAACTTGCTCTACTTTTTTTCCATTTGCTCCACTTTCTTAATTTAGTGTACATACAACTAAAAACATTAAAATTACATTTCATTAAAACACACTATCATTAAAAATCGGTTTTAAATGTGAGAATTAAAGTAATATACTTTAAAAATGTCAAAATCCCCTAAACTTACATGTTACTTCTCCTCAAGTAACTTATTTCTTTTGAAAAGTTAAACATATTAACATGTGATAGTGGGTTTTAATAAAGACCACTGTAGTTTTGTCTCATAAATGTAGAAGTTATGAATTTAGAAAAATTCCAGTAATTTAATCTAGAAATAGGGCATAAGAATTTTTTGTAATCAAGTCCAAAAATTCTGATTTTCCATTCATTTCAAAAAGTAATTTTAGTTTGAAAAACATAGGGATCTGAGAAAATAATAGGTAGAAATTGAGAGAACTCAACTAGTAAAGGTAAGCTAGTACTTTTAGGAAATAAATGCTCGGAACTAAAATAAAACTTCCATTTTTAATATGATTCAAGTGAAGCCAATTTTTAGTTAGGCATCCCCTCAAGCTTCTCCTCACTTTTAAGTATATTTTTCTTTTTTTTCCTCGTTTTTCTTTTTCATTCAAGATCATTTTCAATCCTTTCTTTTCCTTTTCTCAGTGAGCATTACTATATCTGGATCATCGTTTAATGATTTTGAACTACAATATCCTCCTCCTAAAGTTAAAAACTTATCAGATTTCATTACCTTGATCATTTGTATTAGTTTTCAGAAATGTTTTTTCATAAATTCTCAATTCTTTAAAGTACAGATCTAAGGTCTTCAGTATTTCAAAAAGACAATCTTTTTTCTACTTTAAATAGTAAAATCATATCCCTTATCTTTTTTACTTAATATCTTAATTCTTAGGCATAACCTTTAGTACCAAAAGATTAATTAAGTCTACCACAACAATTATAGAATTAAAAAAATATAGTTCTCTAAAAATAACACCTCATACCCCATATTACTTTAAAAAGATATTTTCCTTGAATTTAGTTTGTTAAGGACAAATAAAATAAGGTTTTTGATTTTCTCCTTCCCATAAACTTAAATTTTTTTAACAGATTAAAACGTTTAGGATAGAATATATAGAAGTTAGAAGATAAATTTTTAAGAAATAATTTTCTTTAAAGGGTTTAACATGAAAGTATGCAGGTATGAAAAAAAAGTATACAACATCAGTAGAGCTTAATTAATATGTATATAGCAAAGAAAAATTTCTAAGTACAGTAGTTCCTTAAACATAACAAACATACATAACAACAGTAGTGCAGTAACAAAAAACAACAAATAGTATAAAAAAAAAAGCGTTGATTAATCCAAATCAAAACAAATCCAAAACAACAAATACAACATTAAGGAATTCAAAACATCTAACAACTTTAATAAAAACATTAAAAGAAATATAAAACACAAGAAACATAACAAAGATATTATTCTACCCCATCATCTCCATCTATCACATCATGAGTCTCCTCCTCCTCCTGCACTATATCCATTGGATAAGAGAAAGGTGTATACTAGGGAAATGTTGGAAACTGGATTATGGTCCCCTCCCCAAACAAATTATGATCTCTCATCATCTGAAACATGGAGTCATAAACACTACTTCCAAAATTACTTCTCCTTTGAATATATTCAACAAAATGCTCCATGTGGGTCGTTTGGTCATACATCTGTTCTTGTTGTACAACATATTCATTTTACAACACTGGCATTTGATGATATAAATCATCTAAAGTGGCTTTAGATTTAACATACGAACGGGAATTTGTAGCTCTAGATGTGAAGGGAGCATTTGAAGAGCTAGCTCCAAAGACAAAGAATGAATGCATAACATAGGTACTAACATTTGATCTGCTTTTTAGCTTCAGAGACTGTAATATCTCCTCCACATTCTTATGTACAAAACTATACTGCTAGCATAAAATAAAAATAAGGGATGAGAAACCTAACCCTACAGTCGCGCTAGCTCGAGCAGAATTAGTGATGTTCTGCTAAATTAAAGAACCAACATCGATAGGCTTCTACATCTGAATGTAGTAGTTCAGAAGAGCAGCCCTATACTTAGTGACTTCACTGAGGTGGTTCAAAGCTAAGAGACATACAAAAGTAAAATAATGACGGTCTTTATAAGGGCATTGTGCTTGGAGAAGAAAATTTTACCTTATGCTCATTATGAACTTTCTTAGCTCCCTTTCCATCGATCGGAAATGTAATGATCTCTTCCAGCTCAGCATCAGAAAGTGTAATAGTGAAAAAGAAAGAAAATTCTTAATTTGCTTAATCTATAAGAGAATTGATAGGACAGTTCAATGAATACCCTCTTCTCCCTGACATATAAACAATCATCCTTGATATCAGGGAGAATTGCACAGAACTCCTTGACAACAAAAATTACTACTACAGTAAAAAGCTAACAAAAGCTTCCTACTGGCGCTCAATACTACCAACACTAAGAAAAACAAGTTCTTAAATCAACTTTCATGATTTGATGGACTCATTATAGCAATCTTGAGCCTTCAAACTCATGAACTTCTTCGAATCGAACGCTTCCTTACACTTCCCTCCGTTAGTCTTAGGAGCCATTCTCTATAAAAAGCTAAGAAAATTTTCACATAATTTCTACATAATATTCTTAAGCTTTCAAAAACATTTTTCTAAGGTATGAAACCTACCATCATGTATTCATCACTCATTTCTTCCAAAAATCCAAAATTTTGGCACATGAGCAATGTAAGATGCATCCATGGCGAAAATAAAAAAATTTTGCATTAAAGTGAAGCTCATACCTTAAGGAGATGAAATCCTAAATTTCCAAGCAAAACAATTGCCCTAAAAACCAAGATTGGTGAAGTCCTAGGAAAGCTTCACACTCAAATTCGCAAAAACCATGAGGAAGAAGATGATGGTTTGGGCAAAAATCAGGTTTTTAAGCCTAAACTATCGGTTCAGCTGAACTAGTGCTTAGGGGTCAAGTTCTGGCTCCTAAGCATCAGGCTATCATGTTTATAGCACCTAGGAACCAAGTATTGGTGCCTAGGCACCAGAGCTCAAATTTTAATTTCTTTATTTTTTTTATAAAATTTTAATAACAAGCATTACTCACCAAGGCACAACAAACCCTACTAAGCCAAGTTCAACATTTTTAGACATCTTCTAATATAAAATTTACACTGTCGGCACTATTTTTGGTGTGGGGTTTGCCCGTAAGAAGCTGTCGGTCATCGGAATTGAAATCCNACCTAGTTCAATTCTCCACATTTTGGTCTTTTTCGCTCCGAATTTGCTCCTTTTTGCATCTTTTTACTCCAATAACCCTAATTCATCATTCCTGCAACAAAACATCAAAAATAACTTTCTTTAAAGTGCAATATCATTAAAAAAGTATAAAATAGGTATGGAAATCTCAATATATTTTCCTTTGGTCAGCTACCAAACCTCAAGTTATGACTTTATTAAGTCCAAGAAGATCTTAGTTGATGATTTTATGACAAAATATAGCAAGTTCAATTCGCCCTTTGAGATATTTAAGAGATTTCAAAGTGCTCGGAGCATGACCCTGAATCACTTTGAAGATTTCCTGAAATATTTCGAGTTCATTTTGAACTTATCTTATCATTTTATTAATCATCCAAGGTTAAGCTAAGGTTGTCCCATTGCTCAAGGAAACTTGATGTTTTATTTAACCTGAGGCTAGGACACTCAATTAATCAATTGATATTTCATTTAAGAGTTATGTGGGTGGATGCCTCTGAGGAAAATTTAAGTAAGTAAAGGTTTTGGTTTCCACAGTTAAAATTGGGCTTGTAGTGTAAAAAAGTATTAATCATCAATCATGTTATCTTCTAAGTCCAATCAAATGAGTTTAAATGTCAAGCCTAGGCCACTACCAAGCCCTGAACAATCATAGTAGGTGAAATGGTAACTAGCACAATTTTGATTTAATTGACATGCATTCTTATTAAAAGATCACATTGTCATAAATTATGGGTTTAAAATTAAAGAAATATTATCTTTCTAACTCGAACCCATCACTTCGTTTAATTTTGATTGACTCCCAAGTCATGATAATTAAGGAAATTCCAATTTTGTTCTTATTATAGAAAAGATTGTAAGTGAGTTCCTACCTTTAATTTCCATTGTATTTCAATCATCCAAACATGTTCATTAGGATTAAAATTACCCATTTTCCTTTTGTTAATCCTATATTTTGATTAAGGCACCAAAATCTAAAGTTACCCCTTTGCCTTTGGGGCTCCTCACCTCATAACTCATTAATCAAAATTCAAATGACTTTGAGAAATTTTTAGAGTGTCCTATCCATGAGTCAATTAAAACATTAGAGGAGAAAATGTGAATTTTCAAAATTTAATTTAATTCGAATAATTATTTAAATTTAAAAAAGTAACATTTTCAAAATTGATTTACTTAACTATCACAATAAAGTTTTGGTTCATGAGAAAATCATTAGAGGTCCACCTAGATGAGAGAAAATACTTAGGCGAAATTCCATGATTCTTTGTACTAAATCTCTATCATTAAATATAAAATAATGTTTTAATTACCAAAATTATTTTTATATTTTATTAAACCTCTTTGAGTTTAGAGAACTGAGAGAAACAAATTTTTATATTTTTATGATTTTAAATTTATTTATTATAATTATTTTAATGGAAAAATAAGAAAAATTCATTTTTAAGTTTTTTTTAAAATTATTTTAACTTAGAAAAATTAGGAAAAACATCCTAATGAGTTTTAAGTGATCAGGAACAATTAGGCACATAATAAAATATTTTGGTATTTTTATGATTTTTAATTATTTTTAATTATTTTCAATTCAAAATAAAACTAAAAAATGTAGTATTTTCTCGAAAGTAGGTTTTATTTTTCCTAAGTTCCCCTGATCATAAGGAACTCAGAAAAACACTTTCATAATTTTCCCAAGTGTATTTAGTTTAATATAATTATTTTTGTACAAAAACAATTTTTCTTAGAAAATCAACTTTAGTGCTTAAACATAATCAAATGATTTTCAAATTCTTACAGCAGGTAAGCATGACTTTTATACACAGTGTAGATGTGACTTTGTCATATTTTGATTACTATTTAATTTACATAAATTAAAGCAAGATATATATAGTTAATTAACTATAAAAATGTACAGAATAATTCAAAGCATCATGACATTTTTCCTAAGCTTCCATGACCATATGAAATCTACTAAAATTATTCCCATCATTTTCCAAGTGGTATTTGAATTTATATAATTAAAATAAGCCAAAATAGCCATAATAGCTTGAAAATTATGGTTAGAAGCATAGAGACGCCCTCTAACCTTGGAAAAATCAGAGAACATCCACTCTGTCACAAGGAATGAATCCTAGAAATTTCAAGCCATGGTGAGCAACGCTTGATCATAGTGGATTAAAATACTCCATAAAGTATTTAATTCATTAAAAATGAGAGAGTTAAAAAATAATCATTTTAATCAATATTATTCTCCTCTGTTTATTGAGCAAGAGGGTACTATTATTTTATTTTTATGATTTTTCTAGAGAAAGAAATAGATTTTTGAAGTTCAGGCATTTAAATAAATAAAAAAAAATCCATATTTTTCTACTTAAACACAAGGAACCACATCATCTTCGTCTGTGTCAAACTTTACAAACGGCGCTCCACTATTCAACACCGTCAGCCACCTCAACTGCCACTCAGCCTGCCTTTTCATTCCAAAGGTTCGTCAGGCTTGATCTCTTCCATCCATTGAATAAACACGTCATCAGACAGCTCTCCCTCATCATCCCCAAGTGTCCAAACCCGAGAACCATTCACACTAAAACCTTAAGATCTTCATATAGACTTAAACAAATCGCATGGGGATTGTTTCTAAACCATCATCTATTCAAGATGAGCATATCTATATGGCATATACAGTATGAAATACGATAAATATGTATGGAGTATCAAAATAGGCTCGAATTAGGGTTGAGGTTCAATACCTTTGTCTAGGAGTGAGGCCTCAGGTGATTGTGGTAGCTTTGATTTGGTTCAACGAACCTCCAGATGAAGTCCTAGGTCCTGGTGAATTGTCTAGATATGATTTCGATCAAGCTCGATTTCAGGTGTTGGTCTAGAGCTAGGTTAGAGGATGTTTGGGATGTGGCTTTTGTGGGGAATCAAATCCTCTCACTGTGGCGATGGTGTGTGCACAGTTTATTGGACTTGGTGGACTGTGGAGGTGTGGAGAAATATGTTATTGTTTGAGCTGAAATTTTGAACTCAAAATTAAGCTCTCATAGTGAGAACTAGAGGGGAAAAATAGTGGGATTAAACTGTGGAGTTCTTGGAGAGTCTATGGAAGTAATTGGACAGAGTTTTCCTAAGGATTTTGCTAACTCCACCAATGGCCTTGGATGGGGTAGTTTAAATAGAGGAGGCTATGGTGGCCTCAGGCCAAACTGAGGTGGCTAGGGTGCTTCCTAAGTGGAGGGAAGAAAGGCCCTAACAATCAATCAAGCTTAGCCAGCTTAGGTGAGTTCAATTTTGGGTTTTGGCCAACTTGGGCTCCTTTGGGGTGACTATTTTTGGTAGCTGAGGTGGTAGCTGGCCAGGTTTTTGTCACCTCTGAGCTCAGGGAGGTCAGGGGGTGCTTAATTATGATTAACTCCCAAGGGTAAGCAATGATGGGGAAGAAATTTCAAGTTTAGGACAAAAATGGGTAAAATCCCTTAAATCAAGAGACCGTTGGTCCATAGCTCTTCTAGGGTGGGCTAGGTTAGTCTAGCTTGGTCTCTAGACCCCATTTTGTGATTGTGGTGTCATTAATTTGGTCACTTAGGCATGGCTTAATCAATTTTGGTACATGGGTTCAATTTGGGTTGATCTGTCTTGAAGTTAAGTTTAGGTTGGGCTAGCCATGACATTGAGCCCAGTTGATTGACAATTTTGTGTCGATGATTTTCACAAAGGGTTTAGAGAAGGTTTTGAGTGATTTTGAATTGATTTGGGGGTTTAATTTGAAGGAATTCGGACATTAGTTCAATTTAGGGATGATGGGTTAAACTTGGGTTTATGTTAGGATAGAGTTGGGTTAAGCCCAAATTGATGGTCAAAATGGTCTAGAGGGATGTGATGAAGAGTTTTCAACATTAATTGGCTGCCAATTTTGGGTTTAGGGTATTCAATTTGGTGGAATTTGGGCATATGTCTAAATTGGGGCAAATTTGGGAATTTTGGATTTGGGTTGAAATTGAGTGAAATTGAAGCTTGATCAAGATAAATTGAGTGTTCAATTTGGTGTGTAAGAATGTTTCATAGGGTTTATGAAGCATAATTTGGACAATTGGAAGGATTTGGGGGTTCAATTGAGTAGGATTTTGGTTTTAGGCCAAATTGGAGGTTTTTATTTTTGTTGAAATTAGACTTGAATGTGGGCCAATTGGGCTTGGATTTGGTTTGAATTGAGTTTGATCATGATGAATTTAAATTTAGAATTGATATTGGAAAAGATTGGGATCAAATTGGTGGATATTTATGGTGAATTTGGTAAATTGAGCCTTTAAGGGCAATTTGGGGCTTTTGGTCAAAGTTGGTCAAATTGATCAAATTAGGCTTAATAGAAGTGTCCAAATGGTTTTGGAGACATTTAAAATTTTTTTGAGAGTTTTGAGAAAGTTTAAGCCACCAAGGGTATTTTTGTAATTTTTGGCAAATTTGGGGGTATTTTGGTAAATTGGGTAGATTTGGGTGGCAAAAGGCCAAGTTTGGTTTTTTGGTGAAATTGAGGTGCCAACCACACTATTTGAGCTATGGAATAATAGAACCTTCTACTTTGGGTCCTCTATGCACTGGTTTTAGCTAGACCTTAGTTAGGGCTAGTGGGTCTAGTGGACTAATTACATAGTCTCCCAAAGGGTTAAGGGGGTCAAAGTTAGGTAGGCTTAGGCTTAAGGTAGTGAGTGGAAGTTTAATGTGCAGGTGAGTGATAGGGTATTGATCCGGACTATTTATATGCAACAGTATAAAAATTTCTCTGATTATGTTTTCACTTATATTTTCTTACTTTGTAACAAATTCAAAACATGATCCTGAAGAAAATAAGAATTTAAAATTTCAATTTATATATATATATA
>JXCR01147226.1:40816-74081 GCA_002079205.1 Phalaenopsis hybrid cultivar
TTGGTATTTTTGATATTTTGACAAAACAATAACAATTTAAAAAGATAACTTGAATTTATGTAAAAGAAAAGCACTGAATTTAAAAATATCTTTCTCCTTATTATGAATCAGTAATAAGCATATGAATTCTATTGTGGAAGTATGCAAATTGTGTTGAGCCAAATATGAGCAATTATATTCTTTACCCTTACTAGAGATGCTATAAAGAACATTGGCTAATTTAAAGTTTGAATTGTTCTGAAGACCGGCTAGGCAAGAAAGATACTAGCTCTCACTTTAGAGTTTCCTCAATTCTCTCTACCTGGGGGCTAACATCTTGTATCAAAACTTAAAACAATAAACCAAGTGGGGGGCTTTAACCTGTCACTTTAAAGTCCTCTAACTCTACACCCTTCATTGATTATTTCCCTATTTATTTGCACTAAATCATATGAATTACATTCTCACTCATACAAACTCATGTGATTCGTTCCAATTGTTGACTAAGACAATACCAACCCGGTTCTTACATGTTATGACAATAAATTTTAACATCTGGATAGGTAAAATCAAGAAGTAAATGAAGTACATGGAATTGAATCATCATAACTTTTTCCAACATTAAAGATTAATACTCTCCGCAACTCCCATCCAACACTTTAATTACTTATCATTTTAAGAAGAAAGATAAAAAAAACTACTCAGAATCCATGGAGAAAATAAAACCACACTTTAGTTTAAAAGTAGAAGTCATTGTCAAACCAATAAGGAGTCTCGATTAAAAGCAAAATTAGTTTTAAAAACAAAAGATAAAAGCTTATCTCAAATCCTCCACCAAACTCTTAAAATTCTTTTAAATCTCTTCTCTTTTACAACACTCTTAACTCTCAAAATAAAACTAAAAACTAAAAGGATAAAGTAAATTTTTGTGTGGTGCCTTAAAATTGCTCCCTTTTTAAGCATTTTTTAGGACTTGAAGCACCCCTTTCAAATGTCTCAACTTCCTTCTCTTATAAATTTTCCAAGAGATGCATTGGAAGCTCTTCAAAATGTGCCAAATTTGATGTATTCTCCGAGGGATGCTTCCTTTTGCAAGTATTTTAATAATATTTTTGTTCCAGACTGTCATAACCACCATTTGTAGCCAATAGGTGCCTCAAATATTTCTTCAAAATTTGGCCAAATGAAGAAAACTGCCAAATAACTGCCTCTGGCGCTTAAGCGCGGGTCCTCTGGCTCTTAGGCGCGACCTTCTCTATTTAATCGGCGCTTAAGCGTCAAATATGGCGCTTAGGCGCCAAAACACTTTGGCCTAATTTTGACATCTTTGCTCCAAATTTGATCCTTATTCACTCCTTTTAAAATTTTTCACCTTTTTACTTGTACTTGAAAGAAAAGCACACAAATACCTTCCATTAAAGCGCAATATCTAAGAAATAGGAATAAAAATGCATCTAAAAACACTATATATTTTATGTGTATCAAAATCCCCCAAACTTAATATATTACTTGTCCTCAAGTGACACTTCAATATTTAAAAACTAACTAAGTACGATATGTATATGAGTTTCTTTAGAAGTTACTAAAATTTAGATTTTGAAATTTAGTAGTCTAATTTAGAAAAAATACTTAGTAAATGAGACCAACTTAAAGTTTTAGAAATTTTTAATGTTAAGAAATATGAAAATATTAGTTCCTATCTAATTTAGAAGTATCATAGATTCTCTAAATTTAGAATTTAGTTCTTTTATTATCTCCACTTAAAAAAAATTTATTAAGAATAATTTTACTCACTATATTATATCCTTTACCTTAAAAGTTTCTCAAGTCTTATACTTTGAAAAGATCAAATGTGGAACCAATTTTTGATTAAGCACTAATCCTCAAGCTTCTCCTCCCTTACTCATTTTTTTTCTTTTTCTTTTTCTTTTTTCTTCTTTTCTTTTTCTTTTTTTCTTTTTTTCTTTTCAAGCAAGGATTACTATATTTGGATAGGCCTTTAATAAATTTGAATTTCTCTTCTCCTTTTCGAAAGCAAAGTCTTGATATAAGTCTTTTACTTAAAAATATAATAATTGTTTTAAAAATTATTTTAATAAAAGAAATTTAAGTATTAAATATAAAAGTCTTAATTTCTAAATTTTTAAAAAATACATTTTTTCTTACTAAAGATAGTTACTTGTATTAAAAATTTTCTACACTAAAAACTTTTAACATAAAGTTTTTCTTCATTACTAAAAATTTCAACTAAATTTTTTTACTCATTCTAAAGTCAAATTTTACTTCTCTAATATAACTTCATATACATGATCATTTTTCTTTTCAAATCTTCCCTAAAATCAAATCTTTACTAAAAATACATTTCTTTTCATATACATGACGAATTGTAGCACATTTGTGAACAAATAAAATTTAAGTTTTGAAAAAATTTTTCATCCCCCCCCCCCAAACTTAAATTTTTAATAGATTAAGTTTAGCATCAGATATATATAAGCAGCAATGAAAATTGAAATAAGATGCTTACAGGAAATTTATATCCTAAGTATAGAAGTATAAAACTAAAAACAAGAGTAAAATTAATTTTTAGTCAATTTTCTATCATTTTCTTTTTAATTTAATATGTAGAGATTCAATAAACTTCTAAGGAGTGGGTACAAACATAAAAACAAACAAAGACACTAAATTTGACTTCACAGTCTCAACATAAAAACAAACACACCAACAATATAAAAGAAAGATATAGTGTAGCAGCTTTCTAAGTTTAAAATTTAAAACTAAAGTTAGCAAGATTTTCAATTCCAAAAGATATAGACTTAAATTCAATCCTTTACTAACTAACACAAAACTAAACACACAACAACATTTACTACACTATAATTTTATAAAAATACTAACAAAACACAACATCACAATACAATTAAAAAAATAAAATCTCATACATCACAAAATCTAAATATGTACACAAATGCAAATGTAACAAGCCTAAAACATAAAAACACATCACATCACATGTCTCAATTCCAAACATAAAAATAAACAACACATCATAAATCTTAAGTCCAAAGCACATAGTCTAACACATATTACAAACATAAAAATAATTCAGTCATCCTCCTCATCATCTTCAGAATCACCGCTATTCCAGACATTTGTAGACTCATAATCAGGGTATTGTGGATATGGAGGAAATTGCATTCCTAGGTTACCCCTAATGAGGCTCTCCAAAGATGAGTGAAATTTCTCTTCATAATCACTTTTCCTTCTATTATACCTATCAGTAAGTTCTGTAAAATGCTTTAAATTCTGAACTTTATCAGCAATATAATTAATTTTGTCCATCATCCTCTGTAATAATTGATCTTGGGTCTCAATAGGCTCACCTCTAGAAGTCGAAGCACATGTGGTAGATGGTCTAGATGTAGAAGTAGCTAACATTTATATTCCATAACTCCTTAAAAATCCTCCTCTCCAACCAAAAATAGAATGTTCAAAATAAGTCTTCACATTCACCTTTGTAATAGGCTTTAGAGGAAACATTACTTCCTCCCAGCTATCATATCTCACTCCAGCCTGCTCACATAAAGAAAAGAACAAGGAAGCAAAGCCTCCCAGCTATCATATCTTACTCCAGCCTGCTCACATAAAGAAAAGAACAAGGAAGCAAATCCTTGACCTGCAGTAGTAGTGACAGTAGCAGAACTGATGATAGTCGGATATATCAAAGCTCCAATGTTGATGAGCTTTACTTTCTGGATACAATAATTTAATGTCTCTCTCTCTGGTAACTTCACTGAGATGATTTGTTGGTAGCAGTTAAAATAGTGGCATGCCTTCAAAGGTGAACTAAACTTTGATGTAGAAAATTTGACTCTCCTCTCATTAGTGATTTTCCAGAGTCCTCTTCCAACAGTGAAGTAAGAAATAATCTCATCTAGTTCCGTCTCAGTCGGAATATCATTTGTATAAAAACATAAAGTATCCGGTGGCAAATGATAGAACAAATTGATTACCTTGAGTGAAAAATGTACCAACTTTCTTTGAACCATGACTTTATCATCTTCAGCTTCAGGCAGGTTTGCATATAACTCCCTAACAAAAAAAATAACTGCAAAAGCAGAAAAACAACAGAATCATTCCCACTGTTAGTCAATGATCAGATCTTCCACAAATCCACCTGGATTCTTAAAACAATGCTCCTGGATAAGCTTTCATGATTGCAACACATCACTATACCTATCTTGAGCTTTCGAACTCATAAATTTGCTTGAATCAAAAGGGCTCTTTCCTTTACTCCTCTTCATTCTTGGTGCCATTCTGCAATTCTATAAAATTCCAAAAAATAACTTCAAACATCAAGTCTAAACTACTAAACTAAACTTCTAATAGCATAAACTACACTTCCTATGCAAATTCCATAGATTTTTCCTCATTTTTAATCATGAATAGTGAATTTTTGAATTTTTCCAAATGTACTCAAAATACATGGTGAAAATAAAAAATTTTTACATAGAAGTAAAGCTCTTACCTTAAGAAATCTGAATCTAGCAAATTTTTCTTAATTCCACCAAGAAATCTCCACTTAATAGTGTGTCATAGCTCTCCAAAATGACGATTTCAAGAGGTTGAAGGAGATGGGAGGGTGAAAAATGACGATTTTCGGGTTAATTTTTCACTTTTAACCATTTGCGAACCAGTTTTCGTGAACCGGCGCTTAAGCGCGGATAAGTGGAGCTTAGGCGTCTGCCTCTTAGGTTACCTTGTGCTTAAGCACGAGAATGTGGTGCTTAGGCGGCAGTGCATGGTTTTTTAGATTTTTAAATTTAAGTAAAATGCACTCTTTGTCTAAGTATACCACCCCTAAATGGTCTCATAACACTTAAATGATTATTTTCATCTCCTTTAACTCTCCTCTCTCTCAAAATTCTCCATATAACTCAATTCAATTTGAGGCTAAGAATAACACTAATTTTCACGCAAACAAACATATATTCATTCACAAACTATTACAAATGCATGTAACACTTAATTCTCACTCCAAATAGTCTCGGATTAAAAAATTTTCTAAGCACAAAGAATTAATAAAAATTCATAATTAAATACTTAAAAGCATAAAAACAAAAAACAAGACTTAAACACTAACACATAAATACAACGACTCCTAAGAAACAAACTCTGACATTGAACTTAATTTCGTTCCTCATTTGATCGGACAAACTCCGGTCTTTCATTAGTCTCTCTTGGGGCAATTGATCCCATACCTAATGCTTATGCACATTATAGCAACAGTTCTGATGGTATTTTTCACTTATATTTCCTTATTTTGCAACAAAACTAAAAACTTGATCCTGAAAAAAATNTAAAATGCAATCTCTTCGCTTCAGCCGAGAAGGACAGCCGCCGTAGAGCCGTCGCCATTGCCATCCCCCTCCTCCTCCGGCCGTTCCCTCTCCCTCTTTTAACTCTTCACCCCTCGTGCGCCTATTTATTAAATCCCTTTGATTGGCTTTATGATTCGTGTTTAGATTTACAGCTTTCTTAAATATTGATTTAAGTTGAGGCGGTCGACCCGAGGTCTGCATTTAATGTATAAATAGAACCATATTTTCGGATAAACAATCAAAACTCATAATCCAAACGATACCACAGTGCTTTTAAAAGCGCCCACACGGACTTATAAACTGCCCCAAACGGGCCCCTTAATAATGATTTATATGAATTTATATTATACTTGTTTGGTGGGGGGTGGTGGAAAAATAAAAAATATGATTAGAAAAAGAAAATAATATTAATATTAAAAGATTGGAATAAGAGATAAAATAGAGGATTTTATCCGGTGAGGGCGACGTATGATGCACCCAGTTCACTCGCGTCCTATCCTTCCCCCAACCACAGAATGGTTCGGGCTCATCTAAATTTTTTAGCCACCATTAATTTTTTTTATTTTGTTTAAAATTATTGGGGTTATTTATGTAATTGCCGCACAATTCCTATGAATTTATGCATCNATTTTGTTTAAAATTATTGGGGTTATTTATGTAATTGCCGCACAATTCCTATGAATTTATGCATCTAGCACCAAAATTGTAATTTAAAATATTTACATACATACCACTTAATTCTTATGTATTTGCAATATTTACATATATTACCTATAAATAAAAGAGTGCATTCACTTGAAAAGCTAAAATAGTGGAATTTTTAATTTAATATAAAATATTTTGGTGGTATAGATGTAAAAAGAAAAATATAGTGTTAGATATGTAAATACTTATGAATCGGGTGATATGTATGCAAATGCCTCTTTTAATTTTTGTATTCATAACACTTCAATGAAAAATATTTTTGAAGTATTCTTTCAATCAATGAGGTTGAACTGTGATGATTAAATTAATTNGAATTTAATATAAAATATTTAGGTGGTATAGATGTAAAAAGAAAAATATAGGTGTTAGATATGTAAATACTTATGAATTGGGTGATATGTATGCAAATGCCTCTTTTAATTTTTGTATTCATAACACTTCAATGAAAAACATTTTTGAAGTATTCTTTCATTCAATGAGGTTGAACTGTGATGATTAAATTAATTTAATATATTCTTAAATGATAACTAATTAATCATATTAAAATATGAAAAATTATTAATAAAAAAAATGTTTTATGAAATGTAAGAAAATAAGCATTAAAATAAATTAGATAATTTTAAAATGAGACTGTCTTTATATATAAAGAATGGAAATAATAATAATAATAATTTAAACATTTAATTTGTGATCGGTTAATTGATTACCATTCTTCCCTCGAACCCATAATGCAATAATTTATGGTAGGACAGTTTTAGGATTGGATCGTTTGATTTTGGAATACCATCCAAGATAGAATTTAAATTTTCTCAAGGGTGCAAGAGAGCCAAATGAGCTCGCGTGTTGTCTCGAGCTCAACCAGTTAACTTGCCCGTAAGTCAAGCTGATTGAGCGATGAGTTTAAGCTCAAGCTCATCGAGGATCAACTCATTGGCTCGCAAGACGGCTCAACTAGTCAAATTCTTACGTTGTCATGTCTGCTCTAGAATCCGTCGCAACAATTCTCACTTTCCTCTGCCATCCATCGCTTGGATGAATTCTCAAATGTGCTCCAATGACAATTTCATTCGAGCTCACTAATTGGCTCGCGAGTCGCGAGCTTGCTGTTAAGAAACCATTGCGTTTTGATCTGCCAAAAAAATCATAAAATCCAAAGTCTAAGACATATTGTAATGATATTTAAGCCTTGGCTTTCCCTTTGAATTAGAGAGCTTGCAAGTACTAAACAGGCATTGCAGAATTCGACATCTATTTTTGTTTAACTTATTGCACGATCTTATCTTATAAATCGAGATAATATTTCTTGTATACATCACGATATGAACAAGTATTTCACAATCATGTACTTCAAGAGTAGAGATATGAGAAATACATTATGTAACTCCTTCATAAAGCGATAAAAAGTTATAACATCAAAAATAATTTTTTGAACATTATATTTTCAGGGCATTTACATGCACACCACTCAATTCCTATGCATTTACATATTGAACACTAACACTTAGCTTTTTTACATTCAAACCAAAAATCAAACATATCACTATCATGACAAGGTAATGCATACATACCACATGTGTAAATACATTATAATTATGATTTGCATGTAAACCATTCTATATTTTTTATGATATTTTTATATTTGATAGCTAAATAATCCTTAAGAGGAGACCTAAAGTGAAATGAGCCCTCAATTTTCTTTGTTTATATCATAACAAAGCAAATGTGAGGACTTAAGGAAGGAGCTAACCCTTAATGGTTGAGTCAAGGAGAGGTTTGAGATGCCTTTAGCCCCCACTTTATTTGATTTATATATATAAAAAAAAAATCATAACCACATATACTATAAATGTTTGCCTATATAATAAGGGGCATTTACAAACATAGCACACACTTCCTATGTATTTACTTATATCACACCTAAACTTTCATATTTACAAGCATATGATTCAAATCTTTAGTATCACATCGGAAATAGCACAAGTGAAATGCATTTTTCATGCACGAGTTTAAAACAGTAAAATGTTGTGTATGTAAATATGAAAGTTTAGTGCGAGTTATGTAAATACATAAGTATGGTTTGCTATGTATGTAAATTTCCCAACTATGAAATATGCCATTTAAAAATTTAAATAGAACAACAGACAGCGAAACAAGATTCATGAATAAGCAGCCTCACCACCACAAAAGGCACCAAAAAATAATGATAATAGTAACGTTAGAACAATACTCAACTAGATTTTCCTGCAATATGAATATTGGAAGCAGATTAAGGTGCAAAAGAAGAACGTTTGTGAAAACAGCAACGACAAAAACCTGGCCCAGATCTGCCACTCAGCATACAATTATAGTATGAACTTCATCTTGCAGTTATGATGTAAACTGGCTGAGGAAAGGCAATGAAATAAATAATAATGATGAATTCCATATTTCAGGGGAAAAAAAAAAGTGGCATTGACATACACACCGCTCTATTCTTATGTATTTACATATTTAACACCTAATCTTTACTTTTTTTATATTTATACCACCCAAATCTTTCATATCACATCAAAAATACCACTATTTTAACTTCTAAAAGGCGAAATACATATTTTGATGCATGGGTAAGGTGGCATATATATGCAAAAAATTGAAGTTTGAGTGTTAGATATGTAAATACAAAAGAATGGAGTGGTGTATGTAAATCTTCACAAGGAAACAACATATGTGAATATTCCCTAAAATGGGGACCTACCCCATCAGCGTTTACGCTCAGCACGCCATTTATAAATGGGTCTGGTCGCTGGGGAAACCATCTCGTCTTCACGAAGCTTGCGCTTCCGACCAGGTTTCTATCACACAAATAAATAATAATTAACTTCTTCATTATAATTTTTTGTGTCTTGCAACATGAAGCGGATGAAAAGAGAAGGAGAGGTAGAGTGAGAGAAGAGATTACAATTTTCCATGAGAAATAAACATTAACATACTAGCATGGAATCTAATTAGTTAAATTTTGGTGATTTTAATTAATTGTTAAAATTTTGAAAAGAAAATCATTTTTATAAAAGAGTTTTGGTATATAAGAAAAAAAAATGCCACTCTAATTTCCTCGTCAAGGATACTGGCCAGGAAAATGAATCATTATGTTTCATTATGAAAGGAGAATCTAAGATAAATGACCAAAATTAAAATTTTAACTATGCATGTATTAGGTGTAATTCTAATAAAATTTTCTTGGCATATAATTCAAAGAATTCTCAACACTCAAATCTTCAATATCACATTAAAAAAAATCACTGTTATTAACTTAAAAAAATTTAAATAAATCTTTTCATGCATGGGTTATAACACCAAAGTGTTATTAAATGTAAATATCAAAATTTAGGTTTTAGATATGTAAATAGACAAGAATTGTGTGTTATGTGTGTAAATTCCCTTGAATAAAAAGGAAGCATGAGACCAGTCAAAAGCTATCAAATGGTTTCCGGGCCTATTTGGGGAAAAAATATTACCTCCGAAGTACAGAAGCAAGCTGTGTTCGGACAATGGCTGTCATTCACCAGAAATCCTTTCTTTTTTCCTCCTCCGCTCCTTCCGGTGGATCGCAGCTGTTGTCCAGACGCAAGCTTGCGTCCAAACTTCGGACATAATATTTTTTTTTTCTATTTGGGAGCTCTTTTAAAGAAGTAAAACATCTTCATTTTTTGAGAAAAATGATTTAGTAAGCCAACCCCACTTGGCAGATTAAAGGTTTGTTGTTGTTCTTGTCATTATTCTAAATGCCAGCATACTATCGTATGAAAAAATTGCACCCACGGTAATTATATTACCAAAGAAATCTCATATTAACAGAATCTTGGGTATATATTACTTTCCCTAAAAGAATATAGAATATATTTCAATTTTAACGCAACTTTTTTCTTCAGCATTCACTCGTTTGAGTTTGACGACAAAAGTTTAAAAACTTTTCTCTCTTTTCCTTTGATTAAAAAAGGGGTATTTAAATGCAATTCAACATTGCTATGTACACAACCCAAAATTTTCATTTTTATCAAATTTTCAATAGTTTGATCATGACACACGCTAAATGCGTTTGTTTGGTAGATCAAAAAAACAACCTGGGTGGTCCTTTTATAAATAGCAATGTTTCCGGGTGCTATGTATGCAATTATCCCTTCAAAAATATATATATACCTGTAGTTCCTTCTGCAAAGCCATCTCAGTGTACACTTTTTCCAGCTGCTCCGCCCTTTTCTTCCTTTCTTCCAGCTCCCGGTAAGAAGATGCTTTTTTCCTGAATGTAATCCAATGACAAGCAAAATATTTGTAAAATAACATAAAACTTCGAATGATAAATGATATTTACAAATAACATCGTCTGAAGAATGATAAATCACAAATGTACAAATCTTACTTCTTAATTTTTCTTGGCAAGGTCTGCAGGGGAGGTGAAGCATTTATGTGTGATGATCTTGATCTTATTTCTTTAGCTTCCTCCCTAATATAAAGGGAATAATAGAGAAGATGATAATAAATCAACTAGTTCAGAGGAATGAAAACCAACAACTTATAATTCCTTTAACACCTTCAAATTAATAGATCTTCTCATAGCCCCCATAGATCCTCCCTTCAATGTAAATCTACAACATAGTCGCACAAATTTTTGCCATCTTTAGGGTTGTGCATTATTTGTCAAAACCCAAAAATCGAAACGAACAAGTTTGCTTAATTCAGTTCGATTTCCAAAATGCATTTTGGTTTTTTGTTTTTAAAATCTTAATATTCGGTTTTCGGCTTTTGGTTTGATTTTAATTTTCATTTAATCGAACAAACTGAAAAAATTTAAATTAAATGGAGGATTCATGAAATTATAGTGATATTATACATGTAAGATAATGTTTACTCATAAGCAAACACTAACAGGTGGTTAAATTTCAGTTTGATCATATTCAAACTGTTTAATCCAAGTAAACATTGGTTTGGTCAGTTTGGTTTTCTTGAAATTTTGATTGATTTGGTTTTCCAGATTTCGAGTTTTAGTTTCAATCGTGTTGACTAATTTAAAAATCGATCCATCCAAACCAACCGAATGGACACCCCTAATCATATTAACATGGATAATGCCTGCTTTCATCAGTCTCTCGCTCCCTATAATTTTCTTCTTATATTATATTCAAGTCCTATTATGATGAGTATTATAAAACAATTATTTTGAATGAGTTCTTTATTGTCAGTATTTATAAATACTCTTTTTGTTAATCTATGAGCTAATAAATTCAAATTCTGTTTATTTATAGATAAGCCAATAAATTCATGTTCTTCTTGTTTCTAAAGTCAAAATAATGTTGCTGTTTAACAATGATTCATGATGAACCTTTTAAAAGATTCAATAGGCTATAATAAAAGGAGTTAGAGCATTGTTTAATCCATAAAGTTAAAACATCATTCTTCTAATTTCTAAAAGATTAAAAAAGTTTGCAACAAAAAGGTGATGATCCGAATAGTATATAAACTGATTGAGTTGATTTAAAACGAGCTTATTACTAAATATTCATTATTTGAACTCGTTTCTTATTTCATTAGATATGAAAGAAAAAACCTAAAGTTGATGATATTTGTGCATCGTATACAAATATTATTGGAAATAATAATACAAAGTTAGAAGAAAATTTGCGCAGAAGACGATCTGGATGACATTCCAACAAAGATCAATTTGAAGAAAAAAATTCTAGAATACGATTCAAATAATCGAGTTGCAGCATGAAAAACTTAATTGCAAAAAGAACCATATTAATGTCATGATCATGAGTTCCCACAAACACGAAGTAAAAATAAATTGTGCAGATTTAATCTAGAGTGGTTTGATGATTATAAAAGTTGATTGGAGTATGGTGTTACAAAATTTTAACTAATTATTTGTTTTTTTATCTTTATAGGCATCACATAGAAGAACAAGCAACTGGAAATAGTATTGAAAAAACAAGGCTTTGAAATTGAAAAAAAAAAAAAAAACATGATGAATTTCAAGTTCAAGTTAGTAAGGTCAATAGAGCTGTTGGAAAAAGCATGAAAATTTAATGAATTAAATACGAGAAAATCTTATGATTAAGCTCAAGAAGCTATTGGGCACAACTAAATACTGGTAGTAATTGTCAATGCTCCCTTTTGCACAAATGCTCAACTTTTTGTGGTCAATCTGAAGAATCCAAAAGCAAGGAAACTTTTTAGAACTTTATACTTCCTAGCAAACCAGAATGAAAATATAAAGATGGCTGTTTTAAAAATTTCTTCAAGAAATAATAATTTTTTTACACCCGATGACACAAACACAGACACGCACAAGATGTTGTTACTGGGGCTTCAAATATTAGGATTAACGAATTTACAACGAGTCATTTGCAATTTTATTAGAGACTAAATATGTATCAACCAAATAATAAATAAATTGCTATTGCAATCCATTAAGTTGATAAACGAGGTTATGTTAATGAGCGTTTTTTTTTTGGATTGTTCATGTAGATGGGATTTCCACTTGAACACTAAACTAAAAAGAACAATCAAAGCACTTTATCCAAAGCATGAATTAAGCATATCACATTTACATGGCCATGGTCATGACGTGCAAGCAACATGCGTAGTGAATTTAATGGACTAAAAACTTTGAACAAGAAAAATAATAATACTGATTATTGTGTATCTTTCTATGAATCATAACAAGATTGCTTCACTTTTTAACAGAATATTTAATTTGATAAATATTGTTGGGANGCGAACAAGTTTGCTTCATTCAGTTCAATTTCCAAAATGCATTTTGGTTTTTTGTTTTTAAAATCCTAATAATCGGTTTTCGGCTTTTGGTTTGATTTTAATTTTCATTTAATCGAACAAACTGAAAAAATCAAAATTAAATGGAGGATTCATGAAATTATATTGATATTATACATGTAATATAATGTTTATTCATAAACAAACACTAACAGGTGACTAAATTTCAGTTTGATCATATTCAAACTGTTTAAATCCAAGTAAACATTGGTTTGGTCAGTTTGGTTCTATTGAAATTTTGATTGATTTGGTTTTCCAGATTTCGAATTTCAGTTTCAATCGTGTTGACTAATTTAAAAATCGATCCATCCAAACCAACCGAATGGACACCCCTAATCATATTNAGAGGATTCATGAAATTATATTGATATTATACATGTAAGATAATGTTTATTCATAAACAAACACTAACAGGTGTCTAAATTTCAGTTTGATCATATTCAAACTGTTTAAATCCAAGTAAACATTGGTTTGGACAGTTTGTTTTTATTGAAATTTTGATTGATTTGGTTTTCCAGATTTCGAATTTCAGTTTCATTCGTGTTGACTAATTTAAAAATCGATCCATCCAAACCAACCGAATGGACACCCCTAATCATATTAACATGGATAATGCCTGCTTTCATCAGTCTCTCGCTCCCTATAATTTTCTTCTTATATTATATTCAAGTCCTATTATGATGAGTATTATAAAACAATTATTTTGAATGAGTTCTTTATTGTCAGTATTTATAAATATTTTTTTTGTTAATCTATGAGCTATAAATTCAAATTTTATTTATTTATAGATAAGCCAATAAATTCATGTTCTTCTTGTTTCTAAAGTCAAAATAATGTTGCTGTTTAACAATGATTCATGATGAACCTTTTAAAAGATTCGATAGGTTATAATAAAAGGAGTTAAAGCATAGTTTAATCCATAAAGTTAAAACATCATTCTTCTAATTTCTAAAAGATTAAAAAAGTTTGCAACTAAAATGTGATGATCCGAATAGTATATAAACGGATTGAGTTAATTTAAAACGAGCTTATTATTAAATATTCATTATTTGAACTTGTTTTTTATTTCAATAGATATGAAAGAAAAAACCTAAAGTTGATGATATTCGTGCATCGTATACAAATATTATTGGAAATAATAATACAAAGTTAGAAGAAAATTTGCGCAGAAGACAATCTGNTTAGATATGAAAGAAAAAACCTAAAGTTGATGATATTCGTGCATTGTATACAAATATTATTGGAAATAACAACACAAAGTTAGAAGAAAATTTGCGCAGAAGACAATCTGGATGATATTCCAACAGATCTCAATTTGAAGAAAAAAATTCTAGAATACAATTCAAATGATCGAGTTGCAGCATGAAAAAATTAATTGCAAAAAGAACCATATTAATGTCATGATCATGAGTTCCCACAAACACAAAGTAAAAATAAATTGTGCAGATTTAATCTAGAGTGGTTTGATGATTATAGAAGCTGATTGGAGTATAGTGTTACAAAATTTTAACTAATTANGCCGTATTAATGTCATGATCATGAGTTCCCACAAACACGAAGTAAAAATAAATTGTGCTGATTTAATCTAGAGTGGTTTGATGATTATAGAAGCTGATTGGAGTATAGTGTTACAAAATTTTAACTAATTATTTGTTTTTTTTATCTTTATAGGCATCACATAGAAGAACAAGCAATTGGAAATAGTATTGAAAAAACAAGGCTTTGAAATTGAAAAACAAAAAAACATGATGAATTTCAAGTTCAAGTTAGTAAGGTTAATGGTGCTGTTGGAAAAAGTATGAAAATTTAATGAATTAAATACGAGAAAATCTTATGATCAAGCTCAAGAAATTATTGGGCACAATTAAATACTGGCAGTAATTGTCAATGCTCCCTTTTCCACAAATGCTCAACTTTTTGTGGTCAATCTGAAGATTCCAAAAGCAAGAAAACTTTTTAGAACTTTATACTTCCTAGCAAACCAGAATGAAAATNTAGTAATTGTCAATGCTCCCTTTTGCACAAATGCTCAACTTTTTTGTCGTCAATCTGAAGATTCCAAAAGCAAGAAAACTTTTTAGAACTTTATACTTCCTAGCAAACCAGAATGAAAATATAAAGATGGCTGTTCTAAAAATTTTTTCAAGAAATAATAAATTTTTTACACCCGATAAGACAAAAACACACACACACAAGATGTTGTTACTGGGGCTTCAAATATTAGGATTAACGAATTTACAACGAGTCATTTGCAATTTTATTAGAGACTAAATATATCAATCAAATAATAAATAAATTGCTATTGCAATCCATTAAGTTGATAAACGAGGTTATGTTAATGAGCGATTTTTTTGGGTTGTTCATGTAGATGGGATTTCTACTTGAACACTAAACTAAAAAGAGCAATCAAAGCACTTTATCCAAAGCANTCAAATAATAAATAAATTGCTATTGCAATCCATTAAGTTGATAAATGAGGTTATGTTAATAAGCGATTTTTTTGGATTGTTCATGTAGATGGGATTTCTACTTGAACACTAAACTAAAAAGAGCAATCAAAGCACTTTATCCAAAGCATGAATACTTACATGGCCATGGTCATGACATGCAAGCAATATGCGTAGTGAATTTAATGGACTAAAAACTTTGAACGGGAAAAATAATAATACTGATTATTGTGTATTGTATTTTGCTCACTGCAATTAGCACTGGCTGATCTTTCTATGAATCATAACAAGATTGCTTCACTTTTTAACAGAATATTTAATTTGATAAATATTGTTGGGAGTTCATACAAAAGAAGAGATGTACACTGCGAGAAATAATTTAACAGATCATTGAGCAGCAAAAATGATGAGAAGTGCAGAGAAAGAATCAAGACATTATCAATGGTTTGACTTTGGCTAAAAGAGAAAAGTATCAAAATAATCCCCTAGCTCTTTGCAGGGGGGGTCATTTTAGTCCCATAGTCCACAAAAGTTGAAATTTAGTCCACAAACTCTCTTAATGTGGGTTAAAATAATCCACAAGGACTATTTTAGCTCTCATTAAAAGAGTGGGATCTAATTTTGACACTTTATAGACTTTGAGACTAAAATGACCAAATACAAATATTTAAGTGGACTATTTTGACACTTTGCTCATAGCTTTTTCACACAAACACACCCAAATACGCACACACCACATATACAAGGCAATGAACCTAGGGCTCTTAGTTGANACTTTCTTAATGTGGGTTAAAATAATCCACAAGGACTATTTTAGCTCTCATTAAAAGAGTGGGATCCAATTTTGGCACTTTAAAGACTTTGAGACTAAAATGACCACATACAAATATTTAAGTGGACTATTTTGACACTTTGCTCATAGTTTTTTTCACACAAACACATCCAAATACGCACACACCACATATACAAGGCAATGAACCTAGGGCTCTTAGTTGAAAAACAAAGCTCTCGACTACCAGACCAAGGTGGCTTGCATATCAAAACAAATGCCTCAAAATGTGAGAGATGATGAACGAAATACTATAATTGAAGTTCATTTATTTTATGAAAAATAACAAAATATTCTAAACATAGCCGATATATTTTTAATGTGTGGTTGGTCGAAGTGATGTGGTAAAAAAATAAAATATTTACATCATTAACATGTCAAGCTATTTTACTATGTGATACATCTGCGATTTCAAAAGCTTGATGAAATATTTGATACTTAGTTGTTCAAATATGTGGCTTGCATGAATACATATGAATTATCAACAAGGAAAAACGTTTAACTGGCCAAATTTTATCCTTCATAATTCTCAATTATAAATCTTAACTGTATTAGAAAATAAGCTTCAAAATTTTATTATGAAAAAATTTAATCAAGCATTATCACATGTGAATGAGATTTGAGAGCTTGCACAAAAATTAGTAGAGAACAAAACAAAAATGATATTTATCCTTTGATATTCTTACGTGTAAAGCTGACTTCGATGTTATCAGTTACTACAGCAATAATTGAAAATGCATGCCTGTATGAATATTGTAAAGAGTAGTTTGTGCGATCAAATAAAAGAAATTTGTATGAATGATTATCAAGTTGTGTGTGTGTGTGTGTGAATATATGTTGTTCAAGTAGTCATCCAATGCTTTCAATTATAACTTTTTCATTAGCAAAAATTCTCATTTTATATTAAAATTCTAATAACAAAGTTATAAATGCAATTTAGTACCCCAAGATCACTTATTAAAAGTTGATATTTTTAAAATTATCAATTTGTGCCCACTAAAAAAATAATTGTGATTCCACCCCTAAATGCAAGATCACTTCAATGGACAATTTAAGTTCAAAGTGAGTTTATAATGTAGCTTATTATTCAACTTTCATATCTAAATTTCAGATATTTAAATGATGAAAGTGCTTGAGCAGGAGGAATGCTTTGAACCAAATATGGTTAAGTTCAATGCTAATTGGGCTTCAATCCAAAGATTAATGAGTATGCAAAGCATTAAGAATAGTGTTTATTCTCTTTCCTTGTGTTTTAATGTCAAAAAATAAATTTAACAAATTTGTGAGTTGAAATTTAAGATTTGTTTCTCTGCTTCCATATCTCTATGATAGGGTGCCAAATCTACAACATAGTAATTAAGAACCTAGATACTAAACCAAAAAAATTTGATGTTAAATCTTGGCTCTGAATCTTCAATGCTATCTTGAAATTGAAAACTAACCAAACTTTAAGAAAATAATTTTGTCAAATTTACCAATGATATATTTCTTGAGTTAAGCACCAACACAATGGATACATGATATGTAGACATATGCATATTGGCAATTGTTTTTTAAATATAGGCTAATCATGCAATATCCGTTACTGAGAAAAATGCAACTGATAAAAGGTTTGGTGGACCAGGCTCCAAGATTTAGAGTTATTTCTCAACAATAATCCGAAAAAAGGGCTTTTCAAGACCATATAAAATAACCAGTTGCACGAAGTCCGCTAAAGAATGTTCAAAAAATTATCAATTGAAACATTAGCTTGTTCAGTAGATCTTGACAAGTTCAGCAAATTGCAAAATTGATAACTGCACAAAAATATCCAAAGAACAATAATCTGAAAAAAAATACTAGGTTTTTCAAGAATGTGTCAGTTGTGTAATTGATGTCGTTTGCTTAAGATTTTTGAAAAGTTACCAATCTAAGCACTAGCTTGTTTACTTGGTTTTGACAAGTTTAGCATACTACGAAATTGAGAACTACACAAACATATCCAAAAGGTTGATGAGTGCATGATGCATTTGTACACAAATTCACAGGCAAAAAAATACATGTATTTGCAAATTGCCTGCATGCACAGTTAAATATATATCAATATATGTTATTTATGTCACTTTGAAAAGCTGAAAGTTGGCTGCCAAAAATTTTACTGTTTTAGTTGAATATATTCCTAATTCTTCCAAAATTTCATTCCATTTTCCATCTTCTATCAACCCTTCCTCTAATTTATTTGAACTTCTGTCATTGCTATAATATATGTAATAAATGATCTATAATGATGCAATTCTGTGCTGTGTGATCATCAACACGAAATAATACTATAACCACAGACTGAAAATGAGAAGATTGTACCTGTCTTCAGCATAGTAAACATGCTTGTTTGGTGGTTTATTGTCCAGTCCATGAAGCGCACCATTGAGCCTACTGATTTTCTATGTATATATAATACAGAATTATCAATCAAAAGACACTGTTTCATCTAGCAAGAAAAACTGTTTTGCTCTAGTATTAACCTTCTTCTCACTCTGAAGTTTCTGAAGTACATATCCAATATCTTGAGTCTTCATCAGCATAAGTTCATCCTGGCTATACTTGTTTGCTTGGCTCCTGAAAAAAGATTGGAAATTAACTAAAAAGACAACAAAAATGCAAAAAAAATGCAAAACATGAAATAAAAATGAAAATAAGTTGCTGATTGTATTTTACTTTGGTCTATGTACTCCCTCAAACACTCTCGAATTTATCATCTTGAAATAAAACTCATCTNACTCCTGAAAAAAGATTGGAAATTAACTAAAAAGATGAACAAAAATGCAAAAAAAAAAAATGCAAAAGATGAAATAAAAATGAAAATAAGTTGCTAATTGTATTTTACTTTGGTCTATGTACTCCCTCAAACACTCTCGAATTTATCATCTTGAAATAAAACTCATCTGGGTTCCTGGACATGGCTTTCTCTCTAAGAATCTGTAAGAAACAGGTAGCACGTCACTACATCTCATAAAAAGCCTTTATGACACGGATGTAACCATGATTATAACATAGAATATTACTGAAAAAAACCTACACGAAGAGACTCTTCTTTTTTGTGGAATGATTTGGCTCTCTCCACATANTGGAAGCACGTCACTACATCTCATAAAAAGCCTTTATGACACGGATGTAACCATTATTATAACAGAGAATATTACTGAAAAAAACCTACACGAAGAGACTCTTCTTTTTTGTGGAATGATTTGGCTCTCTCCACATAATCTTTGTGCTTCTCAAGAAGTCCAAATTTCTTCCTCGCTTGACTGATTACACAGTTCAAACAATCAAAGCTCCAAGCTCTTCTACATAAGTAAATGAAAACAAATGGGTGTTGGAAGACTTACGGCTGTGCCCGTTCCTTATGTGCTCGTCTCGGAATTGCATTCCTAAGCGAAGACATCNAAAATAAATAAATAATTATTTTCAATAAATTTGATAATATTTGTGATTTAATTTGAATAATTGTCAATTGTATATTCAATCAATTTAAATTAGTCTTCTTTGTAATTAAATGGTCCATCATATGTCATCATTTTACCCTTGAATTTTTTTGGCAGAAACACACCAAGAGATGATAATTAAATTACAATTATTATCTTTGAATTCCTATGAATTAAAAATTATATATTAAAAAAAATATTAAGTTCTATTTAGATGTTAGTATGCTGATAGTGTGTTGATAGCTCATATGTAAGTTAAGTTCTATTTAGATGTTACTTATAGGACAGATGTATTAATACAAAGCAATAATAGAGATATGAGTAAAAAATGTTGTGTTTATTAAAATAAAAAAATAGCATGCTTAGACTATGATTCATTGTTGTCATTTGCAGGTTTTACTGCTATATTATTATTTACATATTTTAAAATAATGATTAACATACATAAAAGTTTCACCCTCTCACCTCAGACCACTGTCGTTGACCAACTCTGGTCATCATCGCCCCTCTAGCCAGCTCTTGTAGTCTGCCCTAGCGGCATATAAATGTCATCACAACTCACCACAATGACCTGCATGACTAACTACGACAACCCGCAACTTTACAACTCTCAGCTTCGGGCTCCTGTAGCTGATGTAATCACAACCCACCAAAACAGCCGATGTGACCAACTAAGACCTATGTGGTTTATAAGTCGTGCAACTCTCAAATTTAGCCCTCGTGACTTACGACAACATCACAGTTCTTCGATATAGGCATGCAACATATGTGGTTCATAACTCCCACAACTCTTTCTACATCTTCTGTGACCAACACACTCTTAAGGCAAACAAATGTGGCTTACGTAGCGAAGTAATATCAAGACTTTCAACAATTGCCTATATGAGATGCCAGCTTTCACAGTAGATTATTGCTTCCATAGCAATCGGCTTTGATCCTTATAGTCTGTTATTGTCAATAACTATATTTATTAATGTCAGACCACCATTGCTATAGATAAACTACTATTATATATTTAAAATAATCAATTTTGTAACTATATCATTTATAATTCTGGAGAATAGTGAATCTATCTACTCAAAATTCATTCTGAATTATTTTAATCAAGCTAGACTTCGTGGTTTTTTCCATTTTATAGTGTTTTTCATGTAAAAATCGTGTTGTCTCATCTTCTTATAATTACGAAAGTACGTGATAGATTTTTGTTTAACGCTAAGACGCAAAATAATCATTTTACAACCAATGACTCCCCGAAACACATCAAATATATATTTTAAATGTTTAGTACATTATATTTAGGGTGTTTGATTTGCTGANTAATTAATTAAGATACTATCTCATAGTAATTATGTTTCCTATTAATTGAATCATTGCAGGTAAAATTATTAATATTCAATAAAAATTATATGGTTTTAAATATATTTAAATCAATTTATAATTAATTAAAATAAATAAAAAAATAATTTCAATAAATTTGATAATATTTGTGATTTAATTTGAATAATAGTCAATTGTATATTCAATCAATTTAAATTAGTCTTCTTTGTAACTAAATGGTCTATCATATGTCATGATTTGACCCTCGAATTTTTTTTGGCAGAAACACACCAAGAGATGATAATTAAATTACAATTATTATCTTTGAATTCCTATGAATTAAAAATTATATATTTTAAAAAAAAATTAAGTTCTATTCAGATGTTAGTATGTTGATAGTGTGTTGATAGCTCATATGTAAGTTAAGTCCTATTTAGATGTTACTTATAGGACATATGTATTAATACAAAGCAATAATAGAGATATGAGTAAAAAATGTTGTGTTTATTAAAATGAATAAATAGCATGCTTAGACTATGATTCATTGTTGTCATTTGCAGGTTTTATTGCTATATTATTATTTACATATTTTAAAATTATGATTAACATACATAAAAGCTCCACCCTGCCACCTCCGACCACTATCGTTGACCAACTCTGGTCATCGTCACCCCTCTAGCCAACTCCTGTAGTCTGCCCTAGCGGCATACAAATGTCATCACAACTCACCACAATGACCTGCAAGACTAACTACGACCCATGTAACCCGCAACTTTGCAACTCCCAACTCCAGGCTCTAGTAGCCAATGTAATCACAATCCACCAAAACGGCCTATGTGACCAACTAAGACTTATATGGTTCATAACTCGTGCAACTCTCAATTTCAGCTATCGTGACTTACAACAACAACGCAACTCTTCAATACGGGCATGCAGCCTATGTGGCTCATAACTCCCACAACTTTTTCTACATCTTTTGTGACCAACACACTCTTGAGGCAAACAAATGTGGCTCACGCAGCCAACTAATATCAAGACTTTCAACAATTGCCTATATGACATGCCAATGCTACTGTCCCGATCCACAACTTTCACAATAGATTATTGCTTTCATAGCAATCGGCTTTGATCCTTATAGTCTGCTATCGTCAAGAACTATATTTATTAATGTCGGACTACCACTGCTATAGATAAATTACTATTATATATTTAAAATAATCAATTTTGTAACTATATCATCTATAATTCTGGAGAATAATGTATCTGTCTACTCAAAATTCATTGTGAATTATTTTAACCGAGCTAGACTTCGTGGTTTTTTCCATTTTACAGTATTTTTCACGTAAAAATCGTGTTGTCTCATCTTCTTATAATTACGAAAGCACGTGATAGGTTTTCGTTTAACGTTAAGATGCAAAATAATCATTTTACAACCAAGGACTCCCTGAAACACATCAAATAAATATTTTAAATGTTTAGTACATTATATTTAGGGTGTTTGATTTGATAAATACGTATTTGATGGCAGATATTAGCCAACAATGCAATTATTTTAGGCCCTTGAAACAAAAATTTTAATCATAAGCACACAAAATAAGAAAATCACATAAAATATAACGATAATAGCAAAAAATAAAAAAAGTCACACCACACCTACAAATAAACATTGAAAAAATTAAAAAAATTGTACAAATTAAATCACACTCAAGTTTCTTTATAATTTTGAAACTCTATGACTCACCTCTCATCTCTCTTGCACTAGAGAAAATCAGAACCCACTCACTTCTAATCATTACAAATAAAATTTTAAGGGGAGAATTATTTAAATTCAAGTATTAGCATCGAGGCGCCGCTATCATGGTGCGCGGCTCCCCAATAGGCATTGGACAATACTGAGGGTTTGTTTGGGGCAGCTTGTGCGTTTTAGGATAAACAACTTATCCTGCAATGCAGCCCGTGAGTCGACCCGTAGCTTGCGTTTAGTGTAAAAATCACAAACATGACAGATAATGTTTTAAAAAACGGCCAACCAAACGGTTAGACCGCGTTTTCAAAAACGCCGCCGCACTAATAAGCTGCCCCAAACGGGCCCTAAATATACAATTATTGGTTGATGACAAGAAACACACATAAACGACTCTGAAATAATGATAAGATAATAATGATGGCTTACCTCGACCTCAAAAGTTATATATATATATCGGATTTTACTATTAAAAAAGTGTATTAGTGCTTAATTGTGTACTGTATTTGTAAAAATGGAAATTTTTGTATAAAATACGTAAATACATAAAAATAGAGTGCTATGTATTGAATTCCGCCATTATTCTATATAAATAGTTCAGCTTCCCTCTTCAAGCAGAGCTTTTATGCGAGCATGCCCTCAGATTCCTGCAGGTCATAACGATGTCAAACCCTAGACGGATAAGCCTCCAGCTACACAACCACTCTTCCAGTCCTCTTTCCAATAACCCTCAACCGCCCGCAAGGGCCTCTTTCTCTTCAATCGCCGCATNTAGATTTTACTATTAAAAAAGTGTACTAGTGCTTAATTATGTACTATATTTGTAAAAATGAAAATTTGTGTATAAAATACGTAAATACATAAAAATAGAGTGCTATGTATTGGAATTCCGGCATTATTTTCTATAAATAGTTCAGCTTCCCTCTCCAAGCAGAGCTTTTATGCGAGCATGCCCTCAGATTCCTGCAGGTCATAACGATGTCAAACCCTAGACGGATAAGCCTCCAGCTACACAACCACCACTCTTCCAGTCCTCTTTCCAATAACCCTCAACCGCCCGCAAGGGCCTCTTTCTCTTCAATCGCCGCATTCCTGAAGAGGCCCTCTGCCTTCCCTTTCGTCCTCTCGCTCTTCCTACTCCTCACCTGGCTCTGTCTTCGTGTTCAACGTGCTCCTGCATCTGCTACCGTGCTTTTCAGAGCACAGTTGATGAGTGGGCTTGATGCGGACGCTGATGCCAACCTCGCTCGGTTCAGTGCGCATTCGCTGATTTCAAGGGATNAGTCACACCAAAACTTTTATAATTATACATATAACACTCAAATCTTTAATATCAACTCAATAATAGCAGTATTACCACTTTTTTTAAGTGAAATATACCTTTACATGCATAGTTCTATGTGTATAAATATAAATGTTTACGTGTGTGATATGTAAATACATAAGAATTGTGCGCTAGTTATGTAAATTTTCATTCATAATTTAGTTTAAATCTGGCAACGCTGGCTGTATGCTTTCCTCTCAAATTTACTTCTTGTGCAGATGATAATAAAGGAGGATTCATTAGGGAAAATGCCCCTACTTGCAAGGTTTGGATTTTTTATTTTAGGTTTAATTTAATGTAATGTATGTATATTTTTCTAAATAGATGATTTGGTGTTAGGTTGTTTTTTTTTTAAATGGTTTATTTATTTGTATTAAATTAGATTTGACGAAACATAAAGGTGTAAGCTTGCTTTGGTCGGCTTTTTAACTTAATACTTATTAATGTAAATTACATTTTTTTGGGCATTTACATACGTACCGTCGGATTTCTATGTATTTACATATCCAACACCTAAACTTCAATTTTTATATATATGCCACTTTATCTATACATGCATAGAAAGTTGTAATTTACTTATTTTTAAGTTAAAATGATGGTTATAAATGTAAGAAAACAAAGTCTAGGTGTTTGAAATGCAAATACGTAAGAATTTATTGGTATGTATGTAAATCTTTCTTTTTACATGTTATATGAATTGTTGAAGTACCTACAGACATTATTAATTTCATTAGGAAACTGTAGGTTTGATGGTTTGGAAGTACATGTAATCATAGTATGTGTTTTTGGCATAAACTATGAAACTAAAAGGACCCCATGCATATAGGCTATCATTGGTTGTGTCTCAAACTTTGTTAAATCTATGTTTGAATTCTGTTTGAACCTCAATTGAATGATGTATAAATCTTCTTGGAATTGTAATTGAACATTATTCAATTCTTTCAATTCTTTCTTGTTTGAATCTTATTTTTTGTCATGATCGAATATTATTTTTGCATTGTAGGAACATTATTTGAATATGTTTTTCATGTTTTCGTTCGTGTCTAAATCATATTTGAATATTATTTGATTAATATTCAAAAATAATTTGAGCAAGGTTTCAAATTTGGTTTTATTGGTTCAAGCTTAAATTTGAAAAGGATTTGGAACATGATCGAAGATTCAATTTGCCTTCTATGCACTCACCAACTCGAGTTTAATCCAAATTTGGCTCGCAAATCTTAGACTAGTTTGAATGACTTACAACCCAAAATTGCCTTGATATGCATATTCGAACAAGTCGCTCAAGTTGTGTTGGAGTTTATTTGGTCGAAGGCGGGTCAAGTTCAAATTAAAGTTTTTGACTCGCTTAATAAATAGGTTGAGTATGTATCACATTTATCTAAGGGCAAATCCAATCTCGTCAAGTTGATCCGATTTAGCACCTGTAGTTTTATGTATGCATGAATGCTTTTCTTAAGTGTTTGTGTTCAGTGTTTTCGTCCTTTATTAAGTTTGAATAAAACATTTTTTGATACAGTTTGATTGTATTTTGCTGATTATAGTAGCTGTAGCTCAGTTTCAATTTGTTAGCTATTATAATTTATGCCTAAAGGGCTGTACACATGACATTTCATGAGCTATTTAAGCCAACACATTTAAAAGATTTGGGGGAGATGCAATGTAGGCCCGTTTGGTTCGACTTTTTTGGCGCGGCGCTGTGTGCGACAGCCGCTTTGTCCTGCAGTCGGTTGTTTGGTTCGTAGCTTTGCAGCAAACTTTCGCAAAGCTGAGAGAAAGCGGGCCGCGACACTAACCCCGCGGCCTCGCTTTCGCCCTGAAAATTTGCCCTGCTTTATCCACTTTACCCATTTCATTTCTCTTCTACCCTAACTGCTTCCCTCGCGACTCTCCTTCGTCGTCTTGCTTTGTAGCCCCTCGATCGACAGATCTAAGGTATAACGAGCAATTTTCGTCTTCTAATCGCAGATATGAGGGAGCTTATGGGTTTTTTCAAATGTGATGTTTTCTCCTTCTCATCTCCTTTCTGTTTCTGCGATTTTTTGTTTATTTCTTTTAAAGATGCGGTGGATTTGTACATTAGTGCATGCAACCTGTTTGTTTTTTACCGGCTGCTTCACTAGGATTTTGTCTTTTCTTTCCCTTCCCTTTTGAGCCATTCTTGTTTATTCCATCTAAGGTAGTGATTGATTCATTGATATTTTGCTCTGAGACATTACATTTGTGGAAGTTATGAGGATAAGACACTGACTTTGTGGGGGCAATTAGTGTCAGGTTAACATGGGCATTTCCTTGCAATAAACTTCTTGTTTATGGATTTCTGTTATATTTTACAGTAATCTAAAAAAAATAGATGTCTTCAATAACCTCACATATGTTTCTCTTCCATGGACAGTGCATGAACAACAAACGAATCCTTTTATAAGCTTAGAAAAAATTTAGCAAGTGTTTCAAAGTAAAAAATTGGCCTTGTCTTTTTCTGGTTAAAATAATGGAATGTATATTTTTTTAGCTATGAAACATAAGAATTAAGTGAAACGGATTGGGGCATAAGAATTGAGTGGCATGCATGAAAATTTTCCTTCCTTTTTAAATATGTTGAAGCATAGGCCAAATAGTGAAACGGATTGGGGCATAGCCTAGTTAAAACATAGGTGTTAAATATTGCTGGTGGGTTTTTTAATTTTGTGGTGGTTTTAAATATATTGAATCCTTTTATATATTGTATACATGGTTTAAGTTGAGCATACGTACAACAAAGGAGTCCTTGTTGATATGCTTCAAAAATTTCAGTTAGTATTTCAATAAAATATTGTATTCGTTTCCCGTGGATATAGGTCAGTTGACCGAACTACGTAAATTCCCGTGTTCCCTTATATTAACATTTCTTGTTTGATTTATTGCTTGCAACGAGTTTATATACATTCTTTCATTTGTTTAGCAATGTTTAAATTCGTTATATTAATTCATGTTGAATGTTATTTTTTGGTGGTATTATTAGAATGGCTAACAAAAACAAAAAGGTTGTCACTCTTACCCTTTGGGAGAAGGACACCAAATTAATATTTTGTGACCTATGCATATGTGAAATTGATTAAGGAAATAGACTAACAACATTTTTCAATAAGGTTGGGATAACATCGTTAGCAAATTCAAGGAGATGACAGGAAGGGAATATGATAAACTCCAATTGAAAAATAAATGGGACCAGCTTAAGAAAGATTGTAAACTGTGGAGTGATTTGAAGTGTGGCTCCATTGGATTAGGATGGGATCCGGTGAATAGAACAATTGAGGCGTCAGAGGAGTGGTGGCAAGAAAGACTTGCGGTAAGATATTATTGATAATTCTTTTTAATTTTAATAACTTCTATATTTGATTTCTAATAACCTTTCATTCTCTTTTACAAATTGTTCCTGCGGCAAAGAAGTTCAGATTGGCTGGGATTGAACCAGAATTGGAGGGCAAGTTACAAATGATGTTTGGTGGGGTGGTAGCTGCAGGGAAATTTTCAGCTGCCTCTAGTCAAAAAGTTTTTGAAACAACTCCTGAGAATGTGGCAGTGAAATTGTCAAATGATTCTGCAGAATTCTGCAGTGTTGAGCCACCTGAAATTCAATCCACCAACCATGCGAAGTGCCCCCGGAACGAAAGCAAGAGAAAGAGTGGACCTACATCTATGAGGGAGCAGCTCTCATACCTAGTGGACTCATCTAATGATGCCCCTCTTAGAGTTCAAAAAACCTCGGTTCATGAGGTCATTGGACTTCTTGAAGAAGTTCCAGAATTTACAGGGGATCGCTATCTTTTCTACTTTGCTGTAAACCTCTTTCGCGATTCCCTCCATCGAGACTTTTTCACAGCACTGAGCAAAGAGCGACGACTGGAATACATAAGCTATTATTATAACCGTCGTGACTTGTGAAGTTGACCTCCTCATTAGTTGACATTGTGGTTGTTTATGATTTAATACTAGACTGATGCACTTCATTTCATCTATGATTACTCCTGAAAGTAGATTTTTTCATTTGTGGTTGTTCGTCATTTTTATGAAACTGATTTACTTCATTCCAAAGGATGTTTAAGTTATTTGTTTTCCAATTATAGTTCATATGTGTGGTTGTTTTATTCCATCTATGAGCTTAACCGTATTTAAGTATAATATATAGTTCATATCGTCATGGACCTAGAGGAAGTCCGACGCCGATGGCGAAATGCATCCATAAATATACTAGTGCATTACTATAATACGCATGTCGACCGTGAGCCGTGTTACACATCATCTCATATTGTAGACAAATGGATGAGAGAAATGATTTCAGGACACCCAACAAGATTTTGAAACATCTTTCGCATGTCTCAGGATGTTTTCAATGATCTATTTTTAGATCTAAAAACATCTTATGGACTTCACGGATCTTCTACGACAACAAACAGTGAAGTATTGGGCATAACACTTTACATTTTATCACAGAACGAGTCAATGCGGGGAGCCATGGAACGCTTCCAACACTCATATGAAACAATAAGTAGATATTTCTCAGTTGGTTTGAGTTCTCTTGTCAGTCTGACACAAGCCATAATAAAACCCACAGATCCAACGTTTGCAAGAACGCCAGTAGAGATTAGCAACGATGCCGATACATGCCATATTTCAAGATAGACATTCATACTTCAAATAAATATTACTGGATTGTATATTAAAATGATTCCACTTATTCGTAAATGGTTGCATCGGCGCAATCGATGGAACGCACGTTCATGCTAGGTTGTCGGATAACGAGAAAGTTGCATTTATCGGCCGTTCTGGAACCACAATTTAAAATATCATGGCAGTATGCGATTTCAACATGTGTTTTACATTTGCATTGGCTGGATGGGAGGACAGCGCACATGATAGTAGAATTTTTAAAATTGCAACGAGAAATCTGGAGTACAATTTTCCTCACCCACCGCATGGTTAGTTCCTTACTAATACAAGTATATTTTTGTTTTGTATGCTCACCTAAAGTTTATAAGTTTTTAGGGAAGTATTATTTGGTGGATGCTAGCTACCCAATGCAGAGGGGGTACCTTAAACCCTATCCTGACACAAGGTATCATATTCCAGATTTTCAGAGAGTCAGCAATCGTACAAGAACTAGAAAAGATGTCTTTAATAAAAGGCATTCATCCTTGTGAGGCGTAATTGAGAGGACTTTTGGAGTTTGGAAGAAAAAATGGGTCATACTTCGAGATATGCCACCTTATCCGTTTTCGAAACAAGTGCATATAGTAACATATTAGGCGGCATCCAACCCGAGCTGATGTTGATTTCGAGTGTATCGAGGTCAATGACGAGGAAGTGTCAGTCGAAGCTTTTGAATACCGCATTGGCTAATCTCTATCACGGGAGGAGAACGACAATGCCTCAATTTGCACGAAAGATGGGGAGGGTGCAAATGAAATGACAACCCTTCGTGAGGAGATCACCACCTCATTAGTTGAAGAGTGATTATTTGGATTCATATCTGCTGTAAACACAATATGATTTAATATAATGTTTTTTTCAAACAAATATTTCAATTTTAATGAACTCTTTTTTCATTGCCTAATATGTTACTAATTATGTTTTATGTTGCATTGCTTTTCAGGATAATATGAGTTCAAGGATGTCCGCTACCTCCCGACGAGTGGTTCGTCATTGTGGACTGCAAACCCCACTTTTGACCTCACGACAGTCACACAGCTACGGTAGGAAGTTTTATAAATGTGCCCGAAGCATTGCAGATCAATGCAGATTTTTCCGATGGGCGGACAGTTTCTCTGATGCTGAGGATGATGTTGGTAGTAATTTGTGAGTTTCAGATGACGAATGGCAGACACGAGAGCTACAGTGTGTCATTGTTAGAAATAACATTACCATTATGCTACTCGTCGTGGTCATAGTTTTATAGTTTTTTTCATTCTGCTTCTCTTAGCTAGTGGTTGAGTTGTATTTATGTACTCTGGGCTATTTTGGATATATGAAACTGTATAAGTTCCTACGTCTTTATGTATGAAAACACGACTTCATATGGCTTGAGGTGCTTTTATTTATTTTACATTTTATGCTTCTAAAATATATGTTTGTAAATTTTTATATGTATAGATGAATTAATATTTGTATACATTGATATATAGATACAGATAAATTTTAAACCTATATGTTTTCAAAATTACAGAATATTTTTTAAAAATTATCTATAAAAACGAATATTAAAAACAATTTATTTCATTTAATTAATTAAGAAATAATGTTTTTATAAATTTTATGTATATTACACATATTTATACAAATAAATCAAAAATTAAAAACAGTTTTAATAAACAGGGGCAGTTTGGTCATTTGTACATGAAATAGCTGGCCTACAACATTTTTCACGCAGCTACACCAAACAGACAGTCAGCTTTCCCGCAGTTGCTTCCCCACATCTGCTTCCTGCCCACAGCTGCTTCCTGGGGCAGTGCAGCTGCAGCTACGCCAAATAGACCCACACAGTCGATGAGAAGTTGGCAGGGTTGTTATGGAGCTGAGTGAGCTCCAGCTTGGCACGTTAATGAGCTCAAACTTTAGCTCGTTTATTAAACAGGCTCAAGCTGGTCCCAACTCAGCTCTTTGGCTCGTGAACCAACTCGATTTGCCAATTTCTAGTCAATTCAATAGATTGTCAGGGGAGCTGTCGATGTATCCTCCTCTTCTGGCCATTAATACTAGATATAAAAGTATAGCTATACCCTTTAATCATTACTACATTGCTTGAATTTTGCCTTTGAATCAATTAGTTCATGTGATTTTTTCAAAGTTAAAAGAAGTAATTATTAAATCCAGCCACCAATAGTTTAACTAACTGCATTTACAATAATATTTTATAACTTTAAAACATATATTAATTGGATTTCATAGCCATATCTTGATACCTTTATCATGATAACTTCTAAGCAAATAATACCTTATTCGAGAAGTTTCTACTTTGCATTGGAAATCAGATAGGATATTATATTGCTTAATATATTGCATTAGGTTAATGAGAATGATCAATTAAATGATTTCTAGTCTTGTATTCTATAAATTGCTTCATTTTGGTGTACATAAAAAATTGAATTGAAATTATAGTAAGTTTTTCTCCCTTCTTATTTCATCTCTCCCTCTTTAATTTTTGGGGACCATGAATTGTTGTTTATCTTTCACAATATAGTTTTTTTTTTTCAATTCCTCTTCCACTAATTTTTAAAATTATGGGCATTTTCGAATCGTCAATTATCAAGATCCAAGAAAGGAGATTGTTTTCGTAACTTTTTTTCTTTTTTATGTTTGAAGGAGTCGTTAGCTTGTCTATTGTCGTATACTTCTCTTTTCAGAGTAAACCTCTATTCTAAATCATATGGATGATNCAACGGAACCTTTACTCCTAGCAGGGACTTCCCCTTCGAATATAGGTGCATCTGAATGATGAAGCAGCTAAACTTCTTGTTCATCAAGGTTATCATCGCAAAACTCACAAGATCTGCGNTAACGGAACCTTTACTCCTAGCAGGGACTACCCTTCGAATATAGATGCATCTGAATGATGAAGCAGCTAAACTTCTTGTTCATCAAGGTTATCATCGCAAAACTCACAAGATCTGCGATTTGCGGTTCGACTGGGAAAAAAAGATTCGGACGCTAATGTCGTAGAGGAGAAAATGTCGAAGAAGAAGAAGAAGATACCGAAGATTACCTGTCATGAGAGATTGCCGAAGAAGGGATATGAACGACAGAGGATGCGAATGAGGGGGAAGAACTGCGATTTGCGATTCGACAAGAAAAAAAATAAAAAACAGATCCGAAGAGAGCCGAAAAAGGGTTTGAAGGTTACCTATCTTGAGAGAGATTGCCGAAGAAGAGGGAAGAGCGACAGAGGATGCGAACAATGGGTAACAAGGGAAGATGCGAAAGAGAGAGCACATGAGTAATGTCGCGAACGAAATGCAGCCCGCGGTGATGAGCTTGCGGGCCGCGTGTTTCACAAATTATAAATGGTGTTTTAGGATAAGTTGTTGAAAAGCGAGAAACAAACATCTCATGTGCGTTTTCAAAACGCAAACGTAGCAAATAAGCTGCCCCAAACACACCCTTTGTTTGAGGAAGCGTTTCTGCTATTTCGGCTCTTTCTCATTTTACCGAACACATATAAAATGTTGTAGTTTCTTTTGTTATTTCTGCTTTGTTTGGGGCAAAAAATTTCCATACNAAACACATATAAAATGTTGTAGTTTCTTTTGTTATTTCTGCTTTGTTTGGGGCAAAAAATTTCCATACGGAGTCATGTAGACTCCAATAATATGCCGCCACGCGTGCTATACCGCGGAGGTTATTAGGGAGTTATTGCGGGGGTTAATGTAGGGGTTATTGAAGTGAAACCGCGGAGTTTATTTGGGGTTTATTGGGGGTTTATTGTGGGGGTTATTGTAGGGGATTATTAAAGTGGAACCACATAGGTAGTTTGTTTGAATAAAAAAAATGTGTGTAATTTTTAACACTATTATTTNCCACGCGTGCTATACCGCGGAGGTTATTAGGGAGTTATTGCGGGGGTTAATGTAGGGGTTATTGAAGTGAAACCGCGGAGTTTATTTGGGGTTTATTGGGGGTTTATTGTGGGGGTTATTGTAGGGGGTTATTAAAGTGGAACCACATAGGTAGTTTGTTTGAATAAAAAAAATGTGTGTAATTTTTAACACTATTATTTATAATCGTTTTAATATAAAAGACTACAATAATCATAATATTTTTAAATTATAACCATCATATTTAATACTACTAGATTGTTTATAGAAAATAAAATTTAAATGCATGTAATTCCGAATATATCAAATCTACATGCTACCAAATTAAAAATAGTTTTATAATTAAATTGGTCTGCATGTTTAGTATGTTATTTTAAAATTTAGCAACAATTAAATTTCAAAGAATTTAAATAAGAAATATAAGGCCGACATCAAAATAATTATAAAATATTAAAAAATTTAAGAACATGTCCAAAATTAAAAATAACTTTGTTTTTAAGGCAACGTTGAGGAACTCTTTGACCACTGTATAGTCATCTTCTTCTTCAAAACTTCATTTTATGCCCTCCTTGACTCCGTTTCTAACACCTTCTTCTTCATTGAAATCTCTTCATGCAAAACCCTCGTACGGATTGCTTTCATACCATTGGCTTCACCTATTTTTTCTTTTCACGGTGAGACCGCTCTCATAAATGACGTCTAAAAGC
>JXCR01147226.1:94464-133440 GCA_002079205.1 Phalaenopsis hybrid cultivar
ATGCAAAAGGTTAGACACATTCCTGAACTGAAAAAGAACCTCATATCTGTTGGGCAGCTTGATGAGGTAGGTTATTCAGTAGTTTTCTCTGATAACACCTGGAAGGTAACTAAAGGAGCACTGGTACTGGCTCGAGGTAAGAAGACTGGTACGCTATATATGATAACTGGTCTAATTAACAATGTTGATACCACAGTAGCAGAGAGCACAGCAGACATGTGGCATTGTAAACTCGGACACATAAGTCAGAGAGGTATGAAAGAGCTTCAGTCCAGAGGCAAGCTACCAGAACTAAAGTCCGTTGATTTCGGCATGTGTGAAAGTTGCATCATGGGGAAGCAGAAGAAGGTCAGTTTCCTGAAAGGTGGCAAGGTGCCAAAGACAGAAAAACTAGAACTGGTACACACCGATGTGTGGGGGTCTTCCCCAGTGGCATCTCTTGGAGGATCTCGCTATTACGTCACATTCATAGATGACCACAGCAGAAAGGTATGAGTTTATTTTCTGAAGCATAAATCTGATGTATTTTCTGTGTTCAAAACTTGGAAGGCCATGGTTGAAACGGAGACAGATCTAAAACTGAAATGCTTGAGATCTGACAATGGTGGTGAGTACATCGATGGTGGGTTCAAGGAATACTGTGCAGCTCAAGGTATCAGAATGGAGTAGACTATTCCGGGGACACCACAACAAAATGGAGTTTCAGAACGCATGAATAGGACCATCAATGAGCGTGCTAGGAGCATGAGATTGCACGCAGGACTACCACCAACTTTCTGGGCAGATTCAGTCAGCACTGCAGTTTACCTGATCAACAGAGGGCCATCTGTCCTATTAGACTGTAAATTACCTGAGGAGGTCTGAAGCGGCAAAGAGGTCAAATTTTCTCATCTTAAAACTTTTGGTTGTCTTTCTTATGTGCTAATCAATCCTGATGTACGTAGCAAGCTTGATGCTAAGTCAAAGAAATGTTATTTCATTGGTTATGGAGACGNTATATCACATCACACTAATTGCGAGGCACGATTTACTTTGTTCATGTCTCCTTTTTATTTAATACTGAGACATCGAGTTCTCTTTATCATTTCAGAAGTTCCAACATATACTAATAATTTGGAAAATTTATAAATGTAGCGCATAACTCTTATGTATTTACATTTCTCACACCTAAATTTTCATATTTACATACATAATATTGCTTTAAATCTATGCATTAAATTAAATATTTCTCTTTTAAAAAATNTTACGGTTGGCAACCAGTCAACAATCCGCTTACTTGCAATTTGGCATTTAGCTCAACAATTATATGTAGTTTTATGTAGTTATTATTATTAAATTCTTTTCAGTCATGTACTTTTGTTAAGTAGGGGTTCAAAAGTTGAGAATACGGTACAAAAGATTCTCCTCAGGCTTGCCCATTCTCTCTCCATCCCACTTTCTTCTAACTTCAACCTTAGATTCAATTTATAAATTAATTCTACTCTAAGGGTCAGTTTGGGGCAAATGTAGCTGTTCGAAGAGCAGTTGTGAAGCTGTTGAAGATGAAATTGTTGTTCAAAAAGCTACAGTGACGGTTACAATTTTTTTTTTTTTTTTTTTTTTTTAAAANTTCAACTTTAAATTCAATTTATAAATTAATTCTACTCTAAGGGTCAGTTTTGGGCAAATGTAGCTGTTCGAAGAAGCAGTTGTGAAGCTGTTGAAGATGAAATTGCTGTTCAAAAAGCTACAGTGAGAGTTACAATTTTTTTTTTTTTTTTTTTTGAAAAAGTATGACAGTAGTTTTTTAGTAGCCACTGCGAGTAACCAGGTCTGACAGAAAAAGCAGCTTTTAGCGGTAGTATTTTGAAAANATAGAAAAAGCAGCTTTTAGCGGCAGTATTGTGAAAATACATACAGAATGCAATTTTGCCAATAAAGAAAAACTGTGGTGCGGCATCGCATCGCCAGCGCACCGTCGCACCAAACACACCTTAAATTCTACAACCAAACTGCTCAAACCATCCGGCTTGCATTGAATCAATCATTTCAGTATTTGATTATAGACCAAGGATATCTACAATCAAATAATCTATCACAACTCATGATTCCAAAAATTAACTAATAAATCTACAAAATTTATCAAATTCAAACTTAAAATCTACCTCCTTTCTAACAGCTCAAACTGTCGATTTTCTCTCCTAAACATACAATAATTTATGTTATATTTCAACCAAGCATATACAAAAACACCAAATTATCGATTTCATCTGTTTTCTGAACAATATTCAGGTTCCCATCCCAGAAAACCAAATTCATTCAGTTAATGATTCTCTCAACGCCGAGCATGCAGCCCAAGACTACGAGAAACGGGTGAAAGAATTGGCAGAGCGCGGGGTGGTCGAGATTTCACCTCAGACCAAGTTTCCAAGGTTCGATCTCATGCTTCTGGGANGACTCATGATTCAAAAAATTAACTAATAAATCTACAAAATTTATCAAATTCAAACTTAAATTCTACTTCCTCTCTAACAGCCCCAACTGTCGATTTTCTCTCCTAAACATACAATAACTTATGTTATATTTCAAGCAAGCATATACAAAAACACCAAATTATCGATTTCATCCGTTTTCTGAACAATATTCAGGTTCCCATCCCAGAAAACCAAATTCATTCAGTTAATGATTCTCTCAACGCCGAGCATGCAGCCCAAGACTACCAGAACCGGGTGAAAGAGTTGGCAGAGCGCGGGGTGGTCGAGATTTCACCTCAGACCAAGTTTCCAAGGTTCGATCTCATGCTTCTGGGAATTGGACCTGATGGTCACCTTGCTTCTCTTTTTCCTCACCATCCTCTTCTCAATGAGAAGGAGAGATGGGTTACATTCATCAAGAATTCTCCAAAACCTCCACCTGTGCGAGTAACCTTCACTCTCCCTGTAATTGCTGCTTCGGCTTACATTTTCATGGTGGTCGCTGGCTCTGCTGAAGCTGATGCAGTGAAGAGAGCTTTAGAAGACGATTTGTCAGCTGATTTGCTACCTGTGCAGAGGGTTAAGCTTGAGAATGGGGAGTTCTTTTGGTTTCTTGATAGATTGGCGGCTTCAAAGCTTNGCCCGTGCAGAGGGTTAAGCTTGAGAATGGGGAGTTCTTTTGGTTTCTTGATAGATTGGCGGCTTCAAAGCTTTGATTTGATGAAGCGGAGAAACTTGGAAGATCTGGCGGTAAGTTCCTGTAGTTCAGAACTGTTTTTCTTTAATGGAAGATTTACATACATGCCACCTAATTCTCATGTTGATGTAATAAATGACTATTTCGTTAAATAAATTGTGGCACGATTTAATTTTTAATATCATATCAGACTAATTGCGAGGCACGATTTACTTTGTTCATGTCTCCTTTTTATTTAATACTGAGACAGCGAGTTCTCTTTGTCATTTCAAATGTTCCAACATATACTAATGATTTGGAAAATTTATATATGTAGCACATAACTCTTATGTATTTACATTTCTCATACCTCAATTTTCATATTTACATACATAATATTGCTTTAAATCTATGCATTAAATTAAATATTTCTCTTTTAAAAAATGATAATAATGCTATTTTTTGATGTGATAGTAAGGATTTGAATGATATGCTTGCAAATATAAAAGTTTGTTGTGAGATGTAAATGCCACCAACTACCATGATACTATTGTTTGTGGTTTATACTCAGGCTTATAAGAGTCGTGTTAATGTGAAAATATTATATTCGTCGTCCAGACATACCCGTCCGATTATAAGAGTCGTGCTGGTGAAATTATTACATTCGTCGTCCAGACATACGATTATAAGAGTCGTGCTGTCCGATTATACGGGGAGCTTAGGTCCCCCTGTGTTTTGAATGCACACAGCACTAAGATCTACAAGTTGTGATTAAATTTTCCCAAACAGCCATAAATAAAATCACCTAAATATTGAGTGTCATTACTTTCGCTGTAGAATTTTGAAATTCAGAGTAAATTCACGCAGCATAAATGTACTTGATACATGATGATTGTTTTGTAGTTAATTTATTATAAATAAACTATAAAATAAAATAATTATATTCCTTAGTTTCTAAACATTCTAATGCAAAACAATGATTTTTTTCATTTATTGACTTCACTAAAAATAAATAATTAAATTATAAAAGGGCATTTACATGCATATGAGCATATCACCTAATTTCTTTGTATTTACATAGCCAATGTTTGATTTTATTTTTTTATATTTTTATCACCCAATTTTTTATGTCACATTGAAAATATTATGATTTTAATTTTATCAAAGTGATATATATCTTTTTCATGCGTTATATATATATATATATATATATACATAAGAATAAAATGGTATATATGTGGATCTTCCAATAAATTTTACATGTCATTTTATTCATGCATGAACACTTTATCATATTTTTTTAAAGTTAAATCATGATTAGGGTTGTAAAAACATTTCGTTGTTCTAAAACAGGTAATTTTTGGATTATTAAGTATCTTGTATTTGATTTTTTCACTAAGCAAATGATTCAAACACTAATAAATTTTTTTTGCGCTGGATATGTAAACTAGCCGAACTTGAACAAAGATTTGCTCGCTCTTCTTTAACCCTTTTTGGTTCGAAATTATATTTACATATATATATATATATNGAAGAGGAGAAACTTGGAAGATCCGGCGGTAAGTTCCTGTAGTTCAGAACTGTTTTTCTTTAATGGAAGATTTACATACATACCACCTAATTCTCAAGTTGATGTAATAAATGACTATTTCGTTAAATAAATTGTGGCACGATTTAATTTTTTATATCATATCAGACTAATTGCGAGGCACGATTTACTTTGTTCATGCCTCCTTTTTATTTAATACTGAGACAGTGAGTTCTCTTTATCATTTCAAATGTTCCAACATATACTAATAATTTGGAAAATTTATATATGTAGCACATAACTCTTATGTATTTACATTTCTCACACCTCAATTTTCATATTTACATACATAATATTGCTTTAAATCTATGCATTAAATTAAATATTTCTCTTTTAAAAAATGATAATAATGCTATTTTTTGATGTGATAGTAAGGATTTGAATGATATGCTTGCAAATATTAAAGTTTGTTGTGAGAAGTAAAAGCCACCAACTGCCATGATACTATTGTTTGTGGTTTATACTCAGGCTTATAAGAGTCGTGTTAATGTGAAAATAGTATATCCGTCGTTCAAACATACCTGTCCGATTATAAGAGTCGTGCTGGTGAAATTATTACATTCGTCGTCCAGACATATGGATACTAGCATGGATTGCATGCTGCTAGGCGTCTGGTGTGGTGGTGCGATCCATGTCGTCGACCGCACATTCAATTTATGGAACTTAATATTTTCTCGAGGTTAAGGTACACTAAAATTGAATGGTTACATGAAATTCTATACCTGTGATGAGTGTGTTTTGAATGCACACAGCACTAAGATCTACAAGTTGTGATTAAATTTTCCCAAACAGCCATAAATAAAANCCAGACATACCTGCCTGATTATAAGAGTCGTGCTGGTGAAATTATTACATTCGTCGTCCAGACATACGATTACAAGAGTCGTGCTATCCGATTATACGGGGAGCTTAGGTCCCCGTGTGTTTTGAATGCACACAGCACTAAGATCTACAAGTTGTGATTAAAGTTTCCCAAACAGCCATAAATAAAATCACCTAAATATTGAGTGTCATTACTTTCGCTGTAGAATTTTGAAATTCAGAGTAAATTCACGCAGCATAAATGAACTTGATATATGATGATTGTTTTGTAGTTAATTTATTATAAATAAACTATAAAATAAAATAATTATATTCCTTGGTTTCTAAACATTCTAATGCAAAACAATGATTTTTTTCATTTGTTGACTTCACTAAAAATAAATAATTAAATTATAAAAGGGCATTTACATGCATATGAGCATATCACCTAATTTNTCTTAGTTTCTAAACATTCAAATGCAAAACAATGATTTTTTCATTTATTTACTTCACTAAAAATAAATAATTAAATTATAAAAGGGCATTTACATGCATATGAGCACAACACCTAATTTCTTTGTATTTACATAGCCAATGTGTGATTTTATTTTTTTATATTTTTATCACCCAATTTTTTTATATCACATTGAAAATATTATGATTTTAATTTTATCAAAGTGATATATATCGTTTTCATGCCTTTATATATATATATATNTAGCCAATGTGTGCATTATCACCCAATTTTTTTATATCACATTGAAAATATTATGATTTTAATTTTATCGAAGTGATACATATCTTTTTCATGCCTTTATATATATATATATATATATACACACACACACACATAAGAATTAAATGGTATCCATGTGGATCTTCCAATAAAATTTACATATCATTTTATTCATGCATGAACACTTTATCATATTTTTAAAAAGTTAAATCATGATTAGGGTTGTCAAAACATTTCGTTGTTCTAAAGCAGGTAGTTTTTGGATTATTAAGTATCTTGTATTTGATTTGTTCACTAAGCAAATGATTCAAACACTGATAAATCTTTTTGCGCTGGATATGTCCTAGTCGAACTTGAACAAAAATTTGCTCGCTCTTCTTTGACCTTTTTTGGTTCGAAATTATATATATATATATATATATATATATAATTGATGAGTATTATTTTACAATAATTCAATTGGTTATAGTGCTACAGAGATTTATAATCAATTAAACATATTAATTTAAAAATATAATAAAAATATATTAAATTCAATCTAAATTAATATTTTAATATAATTAATGAGATTTATATCTTGTTTCTATCCTTTACATCCTATCGCGATTAAATCTCTCAAAATGACTCGTTACATGCACTCGTATTCAGCTCTCTCAATTTTTTCGCTTCATATATAAATGAGTAAAATCTGAACAATAATATTTTTTAACAAGTCCAACATGAGTCATATGTTTGAAATGACTCAACAAACATGTGTGGTATACAAAACATGTGCGGTATGAAGGTGAAAGAAAAACTAAAATTAAAGCTCTAGTTCATTACAAATTTGGTGTCATGCTACACAAAATTTTCCAAATGATTCGGAAATGTTTAGACATCCAGATCCGAACCTACTTCAGGCCCGGCGCCAAAGTGCAGAGCGGAATTTAGCAAGAGGAGCAGTGAATAAGAATTCACAGCTTTCTCTGATCAGAACTTTAGATCCTCGGCAATTCTCCGGAAGGAAGCTATATCCGGTAGCTTCCTCTTCGCTCTTCCACAGAAAGAAAAGCTAAACCCTAAAGCTGTAGATCGATCCGGCCATGGAGGAGAGGGAGTCGAAGAACGAGGAGGCGCCGGCGACGGAGAACGACGAGGGAAACTTGGCGGAAGAAGCCAGCGGCGGGACGAAGGAGGAGAGTTCGATCGCGTCTGGTAAGTCTGAGCAGATTATCGACGAGGCTGGAAGCCGAACTTTTACAATGAGGGAACTGTTGAATGAGTTGAAAAATGAGGAGGCGGGAGCCGGGAAAGAGGCGATTGCTGAAAACTCCAGCGGCGGGGAGGAAGTTCGGCGGGCTAGCACTGCAGCCTCTGATGGGAGCCGTAGGGATGGTGGGTCTTCTTTCAGGTCGGTCTTTTTTCTTCTTGTTGGTTGGAATCTCTTGCCTGTTGATATGTTCATTGGTCGGATCTAGAAGGACTTGGGCACTATTGTTCGGTTTTGGATTTATCGCCGTGGTAGTTTTTAGGAGCATATTTGGAATTAGGTTACTTTCTGGTACGTAGAGAGTAGATTGGTATCTTCATTCGGTGAATTCACGTAACATAACATGCTGCTTTTGATTCGTTTTTGTTGAAATTGTAACTTATTTTCTCCCATTGATAAGTTTGAGCCACTAGTTTCATGCTTGAATGTTGTAAGTGCGAAGCTTTAGGAGCATATTTGGATTTAGNAAGTGCGAAGCTTAATGACGGAAAATCTCTATTATAGTCGATCCTCTGATGGATGAATTTCTGCTTTGTTCCTGTGTTTTGACTGTTATATTTGTCAGCGTGGAATGTGTTCGTGAAGGTGAAAGTTTATCTTCTCTACCGATTATTTTGCATTTTGTTAGGAAGCTAATACATTTATGGTCTTTAGTCAGGAAAGCTTTCCACAGCACTCGATTATGGAGAATGATATTTCCATGGATTTAATCAACAAGGTTTCTGGAACTGATGACGAAGGCAGATCTCGACAGAAAATCCTGGTTTTCTCAGCTAAAAGGTACTTTTCTTTAAGATTACAGCATAATTATTTTTCTTGAGGCTGCTAGAAAGGCTAATGTATTTCTTAGCATTTTTATAGCTTTTATGTTTTTATACAAAAATATATTTATTTCCCATAGATGGCTTGGTGGNCTATCTTTATATCCTATCACAATTAGATCTCTCAAAATGACTCGTTGCATGCACTCGTATTCAGCTCGCTAAGTCAGACCAGCTGACATAAACAAAATTTTTTAGCTCCATATATAAATGAGTAAAATCTGAACAATAATATTTTTTAACAAGTCCATGAGTCATATGTTTGAAATGACTCAACAAACATGTGTGTATACACAACATGTGTGGTATGAAGGTGAAAGAAAGACTAAAATTAAAGCTCTAGTTCATTAGAATTTGGTGTCATGCTACACAAAATTTTCCAAATGATTCGGAAATGTTTAAACATCCAGATCCGAACCTACTTCAGGGCCGGCGCTAAGAATTCACAGCTTTCTCTGATCAGAACTATAGATCCTCGGCAATTCTCCGGAAGGAAGCTATATCCGGTAGCTTCCTCTTCGCTCTTCCACAGAAAGAAAAGCTAAACCCTAAAGCTGTAGATCGATCCGGCCATGGAGGAGAGGGAGTCGAAGAACGAGGAGGCGCTGGCGACGGAGAACGACGAGGGAAACTTGGCGGAAGAAGCCAGCGGCGGGACGAAGGAGGAGAGTTCGATCGTGTCTGGTAAGTCCGAGCAGATTATTGACGAGGCTGGAAGCCGAACTTTTACAATGAGGGAACTGTTGAATGAGTTGAAAAATGAGGAGGCGGGAGCCGGGAAAGAGGCGATTGCTGAAAACTCAAGCGGCGGGGAGGAAGTTCGGCGGGCTAGCACTGCAGCCTCTGATGGGAGCCGTAGGGATGGTGGGTCTTCTTTCAGGTCGGTCTTTTTTCTTCTTATTGGTTGGAATCTCTTGCCTGTTGATATGTTCATTGGTCGGATCTAGAAGGACTTGGGCACTATTGTTCGGTTTTGGATTTATCGCCGTGGTAGTTTTTAGGAGCATATTTGGAATTAGGTTACTTTCTGGTACGTAGAGAGTAGATTGGTATCTTCATTCGGTGAATTCACGTAACATAACATGCTGCTTTTGATTCGTTTTTGTTGAAATTGTAACTTATTTTCTCCCATTGATAAGTTTGAGCCACTAGTTTCATGCTTGAATGTTAAGTGCGAAGCTTAATGACGGAAAATCTCTATTATAGTCGATCCTCTGATGGATGAATTTCTGCTTTGTTCCTGTGTTTTGACTGTTATATTTGTCAGCGTGGAATGTGTTCGTGAAGGTGAAAGTTTATCTTCTCTACCGATTATTTTGCATTTTGTTAGGAAGCTAATACATTTATGGTCTTTAGTCAGGAAAGCTTTCCACAGAACTCGATTATGGAGAATGATATTTCCATGGATTTAATCAACAAGGTTTCTGGAACTGATGACGAAGGCAGATCTCGACAGAAAATCCTGGTTTTCTCAGCTAAAAGGTACTTTTCTTTAAGATTACAGCATAATTATTTTTCTTGAGGCTGCTAGAAAGGCTAATGTATTTCTTAGCATTTTTATAGCTTTTATGTTTTTATACAAAAATATATTTATTTCCCATAGATGGCTTGGTGGAATCAAAAGTTGTCCGAACGATGGTCAAAAGCTATTGTCTCGCGCTAGGGGATTGTATTGGAGTATTTATCTGTATGAGATGTCGGATTGTTTAGTTGCCTCAATAATATTAATAGAAGCACCCGAAAGGAGATATTATTGAACTTAAAAATACAATTGTTCTCTTGTTCATAATGGATGACATTCATGCTGTTAAACTCTTGGTCAACTTAAGATAATAAGTGCAGCATCCATGGTGATAAGAATTGCATTCGGCTTAGTAATAGGTAGGGATGTCTTGTTCACTCAGGCCACATGGAATGGATTAGGATGTGGTTTTGATGTCTAACAACTTTTAACAAAGTTGCTTTTTTGATAGCCCTTATGGAAGTTTCACCATCAAGGATTAGAATTTTATTTAAGATTAAGAACCTCTCTTATAATTAATGGAATCTCAACAAATTATTTCATATGGTTGAGCAATATATTGATATTTATCATTATTTCTCATCTTAACCATTTAGAGGTGAGACGACTCCTTTTAATTCAATATCTTGAATTGTAATATTCAAGCATAGTTATGTCATTTTTGACAACTTTATTTGGCAAAAATTGACAAATTTTGGGCGATGCATTTCTTGCCAAACAAAGAAGCCATCTAATTTAGATTCCTAATCTTTGTAAGCATCGAGTTGTGGAGACATCTTAATTTGAGAAAATGTACGTTGATCCTTTGGGTATTATTATCATGTCAAAATTGGTGGGGCGCCCCTAGAGGAGCTGGTTTACATAATAGCTTAGATCAACATGATGTTGTAAGTTAGGATGTCTCCATTGTGCAAGATGCACGATATGTCTAGGTTGGCCTAAACCCTTAAAATAAATCATAAAAAATTCTATATATTTTGTGGTATAGGAGCTTGTATATTAGTAGATATCTCAAAGAAACCTATTTTGTGGCATCGAGAATTTATTTTTGTCATTTGTTTTACGGGGTGTTTGATGGTGTAATTTTCACTGGATTTAGGTTGGATTTAATGTAAATCCAACCAAACGCGAAAAATGGAAAATTTAATCCCGTGCTCTGTTAAATTCAATTTTCCCTCGCTTCCGTTTATTTTTTGTTGTAAATCTAGATTTGTTAAATTCAACTATTTGATGGATTTAACTTAGGAAGAAAGCCATGACTATAAGAACATGAAATAAAATGCCAAATACGTCTAATAATTTAATTGGATTTAACCTCAACTGAACCAAACACTATTATGAATTTTTAACAATATATGAATTTGATAAATCCGGATTTACCTGATTTAATAAATCCTATTAAACGTAAATCCTGAGTGCAACCAAACACCCCCTTAAGGTGGCCATGTTAGTCTCTTGCATGTCGGCGCTTCGATTAAATTCAATTTCTAATTTATCATTAACAATCAGGCCATTGATAATCTACTCTTGAAACTGATTATTTTAGGTAGGATACTCCTGACAATTAACTTTGGCTTATTCTGGAGTGATTATCAAGACATGCAAAAAGCTTTAACTTGAAACAATCATTGGCATATGTCTCTGCAAAAATATTCCTTGTTCTTCAGCTATAAAAATCAAATTTAGTACTTCAATTAATTTAAGACCCTATAGTGCTAGGTAGGATCATATTAGGTGGAGCATTCAGCTCACTTGCATGTACATTAGCGCAATTTGTAGAATTGGTTTGAGTTATTTTTAGTAGAACTTAATTAATCAAAATTTCATGCAAAGTTAAGATTTATTTCCATTATGCAGTTTATCCTAACATGAACAAATAGTAAACTAATAGTAGGTTCAAACATAAAAAAATTATGATCTTCATGAAGATTGAAAATCTTTCTCCAGTTGTTGGTGGTTGTGGTTGTCATCAATGAATGGTAAGTGATGGGTCGGTGCAAATTTGCAATGTATATGTGTGCTGTTTGCTATGGAGAATGACCCATATAATACTATTATATGACTAAGTTAATAAAATTTGGATATTATTCCTTTCCCGTGCTTTGTAATCCAAGTTTGAAAACTTTCCATAGAGTTGAATGCAACTTCTTGGTTCCAACTTTCTGATTATATGACTACTTTGTTGATTTCTCATATTCTCATTCTTTTTCTGACACTACTTATTTTAGGTATGCTGATGCTATAGAAAAAAATCCTAATGATCATGATGCTTATTACAACTGGGCTCTTGTTCTTCAGGTACTTTCTGAATCACCGATACTTTTCAATAATGAATGACACTTTATGTACGATTCAAGCACAACTCGTATTTCAGTTTTTTCTAATGTCATATTTCATACAAGAAAATGAATGAGATTGAAGTTTGCATATCATAATAGACCTTGTGCGCCTACCCATACTATTTTTAAATTACTTGGTTGTTTTTCCTCCTATTTTTACTAGGAGCTGCTGGTGCAAGGAGGAGCTCGTTTACTAAAATTAAAATTTTTATTGAGAGAACTGTATTGTTTTTTTTTCCAATTATTCCGATGGCTATTACCAACAGATTTTATTCTCCTAAATGATTGATTTGTTTGCAGGAAAGTGCTGATATTGTTGCTCCAGACTCCACGAATCCCACAAAAGATTCATTACTTGAGGAGGCCTGTAAAAAATATGAGCAGGCTACACAACTATGTCCTACCCTTCATGATGTATGTTTCATTTCCAGCCCACACTTGCTGCCTTGTCACTTGCTTCCTTAATCTATGGGATATAAATAAAAAGGGGGAAGTTACATGCATGGCACACAATTCTTATGCATTTACATATCTCACATCTAAACTGTCATATTTACACACATACCAGAAAAATCTTCAATATCACATAAAAAATATTTTTATTAGTTTATTACCACTTAAGTCAAATACACCTTTTTATGCATAGGTTCTCTAAAGCACCAACACCCCAAATCAGACGTCGTACTCATGTTTAGACACGTATCGTACATGGAAATGGCTCTGACATGGGTCTATACATGTCCGACACAATATAAATTGTGTCAGAGCTTTCCTTGAGTTCGACGTGACTTGGGAAACGGCTCGACACCGCTTGACACAACATGGAACGGGACACATACCTCTTTCATCTTAGTCCAACATAAAGTAGAAGTTGAAGCTGCAACTCAAAATTGATGCCACAACCTTCTCGAGCATCTTGTTTTGGTGGTGAGCATTTTTCGGCATCTCAAACACACAAAGATTTTCTTCTTCAATTGCGAGCTATCCAGAGCAGGCGACGCTTGGACGCAGATAATGTAAACAACGCACGGACGTAGACAACACAGACCAAGCACATCTGCCAACGACGCAGACGACACTATCTTGAGCACTGTCGTCAACGTGATATTGAACAAATGACACAATTAGAGAAGTGATTTAGAATTGAAGTCGAAGCATATGACTCAATTCACGACATAGGAGTTTTTCTATCTTTTAACTAATCCATTTGTCCAGACTTGCTCATTAATCAGTAAATATATTGTGTTTTATAAATAAATTAAATGTGTATTATTTTAAAATTGTCCAAACCAGCTTATTTTACTATTTTATTGCTTCAAAAAATTTGACTGCTTTTCTTTAGGCTTTTTAAGCAGAGATACTGCTAAGAAATCTTATTTAGTTTGATATTTTTCATAATATGATTAAATCTCATTTTTAGTTATAAAGAAAGAAAAGGATATTATCGTTTAGTTAACATTTATGTTAATAATTCATTAAATATAAAAAAAATTATCTGTTGTGTTGTGTCATACATTTTTCAATTATATCATGTCTCTATATCATATGTCGTGTTCGCTCCCCGTGTCTATGTCGGTGCTTCATATCATATGTTTAAAGCACCCAAGAACTATATATATATATATATATATATANGGACATCGTACTCATGTTTAGACACATATCGTACATTGAAATGGCTTTGACATGGGTCTATACATGTTCGACACGATATAAATTGTGTCGGGGCTTTCCTTGAGTTCGACTTGACTTGGGAAACGGCTCGACACCACTTGACACAACATGGAACGGGACACATGCCTCTTTCATCTTAGTCCAACATAAAGTAGAAGTTGAAGCTGCANAGACATCGTACTCATGTTTAGACACATATCGTACATTGAAATGGCTTTGACATGGGTCTATACATGTTCGACACGATATAAATTGTGTCGGAGCTTTCCTTGAGTTCGACTTGACTTGGGAAACGGCTCGACACCGCTTGACACAACATGGAACGGGACACATGCCTCTTTCATCTTAGTCCAACATAAAGTAGAAGTTGAAGCTGCAACTCAAAATCGAAGCCACAACCTTCTCGAGCATCTTGTTTTGGTGGTGAGCATTTTTCGGCATCTCAAACACGAAGATTTTCTTCTTCAATTGCGAGCTATCCAGAGCAGACAACGCTTGGACGCAGATAAAGTTAACAACGCACGGATGTAGTCGACACAGACCAAGCACAGATGCAAACGACGCAGACGACACGATCTTGAGCACCGTCGTCAACGTGATATTGAACAAACGGCACAATTAGAGAAGTGATTTAGAATTGAAGTCGAAGCAGATGATTCAATTAGCAATGTAGGACTTTTTCTATCTTTTAACTAATCCATTCGTCCAAACTTGCTCATTAATCAGTAAATATATTCTGTTTTATAAATAAATTAAATGTCTATTATTTTAAAATTGTCCAAACCAGCTTATTTTACTATTTTATTGCTTCAAAAAATTTGAATGCTTTTCTTTAGGCTTTTTAAGCAGAGATACTGCTAAGAAATCTTATTTAGTTTAAAATTTTTCATAATATGATTATTTCTCATTTTTATTTATAATGAAAGAAAAGGATATTCTCGTTTAGTTAACATTTATGTTAATAATTCATTAAATATAAAAAAAAATTGTCTGTTGTGTCGTGTCATACATTTTTCAATTATATCATGTCGCCATATCATATGTCGTGTTCGCTCCCTGTGTCTATGTCGGTGCTTCATATCATATGTCTAAAGCACCCAAGAGCTATATAAATATATATATATATATATATATNATCTGCCTTTTGATAATATTAATTGCTTTATGAGTCAAATTTAGTATTATCGCCAATGCTGTTGCTCATTAAATTCTCACTTCCTTAGATTTTATTACTTCTTTATTCACCATGCATAGATTTCCGTCATAATCATGCACATTTCATATCATGCCATGAATGTCATATCAAACAGCTTATTTTTTGTATTTATAAAATCACAAATTTTAATATGATCTTTATCTATCTTCTCGGTATTTTATAACCTAATAATGATACATGTTGTAGAGCAATCTTCATTGTTTGTGGCATACAGGACTAGTAGTTCTAAGTCTCTTTTGAAAACTATTCTTTGGGTCCCCACTCAATTATCAAGAGTTCACAATATAGAACATAGAAAGTTGTAAGAATTGTGTACAAGTATGTTATGAAACATTACTTGATCTAAACAATCATAATCAGATAATTAGCTTTCCTTAATACTTTACCATGCTCACACAATATACTCTCTCTAAACTTTCTTAACTGTTGCCATAATATCAAACATTTAGCAAGATTTGGGCAGCACTTATTTTTTTTTGTGAATCCGAATGAACTGTTTGTTTTGTCTTCTGCATTCTATACTATTGTCTTTTCACTTATCATGGTTATCAATTTATATAGAAACAGTACCATTTTGGTGTCCCATTTTGCATGCATTGCAAAAGTGAATGATATTTGTCATTAATCTCTCCTTCTGTGATGCCGCCATTATGAAATGTGTTTCTTGGTCAAGTAATGTCCTTTGGTACTTCCTTGTGTGAGACTCTTTGAAATGTGAGGATACACAAATACAATCAGTGAAAGTGAAATTGGTAGGTTACAAATTACGGATTTCACTATGTAATTCAGAAAGTTTACAAAGGATTCACAAGTTTCTTCTTCACACTCACACGAAAAAACTTACAGGACGCTCCACAATCTCCTCCGATTCGACACGAACAATACACGCTGAGATCCCAAAAACCCTCCTCTTTGACTCTTCTCTCCTACGCCAGAAAGTTTTCGAAGTATCAAAGAAAAACTCAACAAGCAGCCAATGTTCCACGCTAAAAATTGGCTTAAAATTGAAAATCCCGAGTTAACTGCTCTCGAGCGACCAGGCGCCTAGGCGCCAAGCTCTCTATGTTTGTGCCCAGAAATGGGTGCCTAAGCGCCAATAGACCGGCGCCTAAATGCCGGTTTCTCAGGAAAAAAAAGACTAGAGCCTGCTCTATATCGAGCGCATAAGTGCCCAAAGCCGTCACATAAGCGTCGGCCCTTCTGTCGAGCGCCTAAGCGTCGGCCTCATGCCCATCGGTGACGCCAATGAGCCAGCTTTCCTGCTGCCTGGTACTAGAATTTCTTCAGCTCCACATTATAGCCAAACAAGTTGCAAAACTAAATTCTATATGAGTTATTTTGTCATTTGCAATTAATCTTAACTGGCCTACACCACTTGGATATAAAAGTTTGCATTTCTCAATCGGGACTTAGTGGAAGAAGTGCACATGAATGCACCTCTAGGATTTAGTGAGAAGTTTAACATAAAGGTGTGCAACTTAAAAAATTTCTAGTGCGGGTTGAAACAACCATTGAGAGCGTGATTTGAAAAAATTACTCTATTTCTTATAGATCATGAGTATGCTCAAGGGCAAGGAGATCGTACAAAGCTTTTCAAATATTCAAGGGATGGGAAGATAACCATATTGCTTGTTTATGTGGACGATATAATTTTCACCAGAGATGACTTATATGAAATGAACCGGTTAAGTACGTCCCTATCATCAGTTTTTAGACCAATGACATAGGATTTCTGAGGTATTTCCTTGGCATGAAGTTTACTAGATTGAAAAAAGAGAATATAAGTTTCCAACAAAAATATGTTTTTGATCTTCTAAAGGAAACGGAGATGAGTTGTAGGCTTGCAAACAGTTCAATTGATCCCAATTAGAAACTAGTAGATGGGAAGGAAGGTGGCTGGGTGAATATAGCTAGATATCAAAAGTTGGGGTTGGGAGGGGGGGTGTGGGGGTGGAATTGATATGCTTATAATATAAACGACCACATAGTGTGAATGCATATATTGACCAGAGATTGACTTATCAAAAGTTGCGGGATAGCTTCCTATATTTCTTTGGTATATAAAAAAAAAAGATGTCTTACCATTCACTGGGTCCTTCGACTATGCGAATCACCATGGAATTCTTATACTCACACATATTTAGAGCTTTCCCTTTACATCTGATTACAAGCTTCATATATTATGCCCGGGCTAAGTTCTTACTCTTTAATTTGTGAATGTTTAACAAAACAGATGTGTTTTTCCTCCATTAGAGGTAGCGGAGAAGAGGGTGCTGTACCTGTAACTCCAGCCATGACAATTATCAATTGATATAAATCAGATTTTGACACCATGCCCTGGGGGCACAGATAATAAAAACAGCACTCCTCTTTTATCATTCAATATCAAATAAATGAATACCGAATGATGTATATAGCAAAGATCTGGTGGAAATTTAAAATTTAAATCTTGACCTCTTAATACCCAAGAGAGAATAAAGCAGATTTGAACCTATTATGGAGCAGTTCATCTTGAAGAAAAAAAAAGACCCTAAGAACTTGTAAATGAGAAAACGATAAAATAAATTAGCAAATACCTTTAACATATGTATATATCTGTGTGTGTGTGTGTGTGTGTGTGTGAAGAATACCAATATGACATAATTATCAGGTTTTAGATCTACAGTTGCCGTATGAAAGATCTATCATGTTCTCTGCAATCTCTTAACTCAATATTTAGCCTCATGCTTAAAATTTTTGTGATTTACGTTGTGCTTACTTTATTATTAAAAAATATTGGCAACTTTGTTTCATTTAATATATATATATATATATATATGCTATATGTCATTCATCTACATTTCAGACTATTAGTTTTTCATAATTATGATAAGATGTGAATGTGACAGGCTCATCTGCCTATGCTATTCGAAATTGAAATCAGATGGGTGAAATGGTCTATTGGATTTTGTTGTCTTGTAGCACGCATATTAATTGAACTTATATTCTTAGAAATATCAGAATGCGTCTATTTTTCGAAATATACTACCAAGATATGGTGTTACATCTTTTCTTTTTTTACAACCTTTTCTTAGCATATTTAGTATATGTTTGTAGATGTTCATGCACACAATTGATCTTTGTTTCCATGCGTGTTAGCTTCCATTTTGTACGGCGATTCTTAGAATTACTTCAATGACTTATTTCCCAGGCTACAAAAAATTATGAAAAGGCTGTTCAGCTTAACTGGAACAGTCCTCAGGTAAGCTTCTTATCAAGGCATCTGATTATAGTAATATATTAAACTTGTGTTAGAATTTAATTTTTTTTATTTAATTTTGTAGGCCCTTAACAATTGGGGTCTTGCTCTACAGGTGCGTACTATGATTTCTTTGTTGATTCTTTTGCAGGTATGATATCATTCAGTTATTATTCTTTAACTGCAGGAACTTAGTGCTATAGTTCCTATTCGGGAGAAGCAGAACATTGTTCGGATGGCTATAAGCAAGGTACTTTCATGCAATGAACTCATGAATCTGCACGGAACATTTTCATAACAGTTTTTATATGGGTTAAATCTCAAAATAGTACCTCAATTATTTGGGTGTGACCAATTTAGTCCCGAAGTTTTACACTGCTTTAATTTAGCCCCGTCTTTTAAAAATTCACCCCAAATGGACCTTCATTGACTAAATTGTGATCAAATCTGTATTGTCAAGGGACTAAATTGGAACCACTTTTCTGTGTGATTTCTACATGATGGATCAATTGGGATCAATTTTTATAATCAAAGGACTAATTTGGACCACTTCAAAACTCCAAAACTAAATTGGTCACAATCGAGCAATCTGGGGACCTTTTGGGATTTATTTCGTTTTTATATCTAACGGGTATGATATGGCTCTCCATTGCAGTTTCGTGCCTCTATTCGTCTTCAGTTTGATTTTCATAGGGCAATTTACAATTTAGGAACAGTCCTGGTAACTTTCTGATACTTTTTTCCATTAATATTTGCCCTTGATGCTATTATTTCGTGATAAGAATGATCATCTGATCATATGCTTATTGATAACCTTGCAGTATGGCTTAGCAGAGGACACAGTTAGAGCTGGAAGGCTTGTTAACCAAAAAGAAATATCTCCCAAGGAACTTTACAGTCAATCTGCTATTTATATTGCAGCCGCTTATGCTTTAAAGCCTAATTATTCGGTAAATTAGCATTTGCCTTGTTAGCTGTGTTCTTTATTAGTGGTTTGTTTCAACTATGTTGCAGAGTTCATCATCATGGTCTTCTATTTTGATATGTTTTTTTGAATTTCTTATATTCTTTATCTATGATAAGAGTTCCTTTAGATCCAAAAACTATTTTAAAATCTGTAGTCTTCTTTATTAAAAATAAGGGACATTTACATATATACCACTCAATTCCTGTGTAATTACACATCTAAAACAAACTTTACTTTTTATATTTATACCAGCCAAATCTTCATCAGCACATAAAAATATCACTATTTAACTGTTATAAAGTGAATACATCTTTTCATGCATAAATAAGGTGGCATATATGTAAAAGTTGAAGTTTAGGTGTTAGATATAAAAATGCACAGCTGTTATATATGTAAATTTTCCTAAAAATAAATACTGTATTCTACTCCATTAAATTAAACAATGCCATGGACAGGAGGATTTAGATGCTTGTAAAATTTCACTTGCGTTGGTTTGGCCTCATAGTTTGTTATTATATTTCCAGGTCTATCGCAGCGCCTTGAGGCTAGTTCATTCAAAGGTGAGTGTTGTTTATTCCTTATAAAAGCATAATTAGAAGATATTTTATCTTTGTCATAGTTGATTTTTTGACGGCTGGAGCTGTGCTGTAATGTGTATTGCTTAAATCATTAGGCTTCTAGAGGACTTTCCACTTAGTTCCTGTGTGTCTTGTATTGCTTAAATTATTTGGCGCTAATTGCACTACAACTTGCAATTAGCCAGGGAAAGACATAGTCATGGCAGGTAACATGATATCATGTCTGGTATCGTGCTATGATATTTTGGTTAGCGCAACTTACTTTGGGGCCAACTATAACATCGAGAAATTTTTCAAATGATCCAATGATTCTTTTACAGGGGGACCGATTTTAGTCCTAAAGTTTATAGAAGTGTCAGTTTACTCCCCAAAACTGTTTTAATTTTGGTTGAAATAGTCCCCAGTGAGGACTATTTTAACCTGTATTAAAACAGTTTGGGGACTATGTAGTGTCGACACTTCTAAAATGCGCAGTATTCGTGGCGGACATTTATCTGANCGTGTGTTCTGTACTGCTTAAATCATTTGGCGCTAATTGCACTACAACTTGCAATTAGCCAGGGAAAGACATAGTCATGGCAGGTAACATGATATCATGTCTGGTATCATGCTATGATATTTTGGTTAGAACAACTTACCTTGGGGCCAACTATAACATTGAGAAATTTGTCAAATGATCCAATGATTCTTTTACAGGGGGACCCATTTTAGTCCTAAAGTTTATAAAAGTGTCAGTTTAGTCCCCAAAACTGTTTTAATTTGGGTTGAAATAGTCCCCAGTGAGGACTATTTTAACCTGTATTAAAACAGTTTGGGAACTATGTAGCGCCGACACTTCTAAAATGCGCAGTATCCGTGGCAGACATTTATCTGATAACGACACTTGTCCAACGTGCTTCGATACTTGTTTGACACTTCAAAATGTGACTGAATTTTTTTTGGACTTGAATATATCCGGGATACGCCAAACACCACATCGGACGTGAGCTCAACACGATTTGGAAAAAAATGAGATAATAAAAAAAAATTATAAATTTAGTTATAACACTAATTATACCTCATAGCTGAAGCCGCTTCCTCTTGAGCGTTGTAATTCTCTTTTATTTGTCGAAGCCGAACCTGCGCCCGCTAAAGCGCAAGTTGTAAGTTTTTTTGTCGCAACCTGTTTGTTGAAACTAGTCCAAACACTACACAAACTTTGTGACGCTTTTATTGAAGCTTCTATTCTTCAAAGCTAAGCGGAGTCAACGCCACCCTAATTTACCCTAATTTTTTAAGTGATCATTTATAATTTTTTAACTCTTTAATGAGTTAATAGTTATAGATCTATACTTTTTCTAATCGTAAAAGTTAACTTAACTTAATTAATTGAACAAGCATGATATTTTAAATTTTAGTGGATAAGTTGGATGAATTCTTTTGAAATATACTATATATCTAATTNGTTATAACACTAATTATACGTCATAGCTGAAGCCGCTTCCTCTCTCAACATATCAAAGCTCCCTCTAACATTCATCAAAATCGAGCATTATGGGTGTATCAAATATTCATCAAACCTAGCATCAGTAGTTCCTTGTTTGTTTGTGAAGCCGAGTATCAAAAGTCCATTTTGCATTTGTCGAAGCTGAGCATTGTAATTCCCTTTTATTTATCGAAGCCGAACCTGCGCCCACTAAAGTGCAAGTTGTAAGTTTTTTTGTCGCAACTTGTTTGTTGAAACCAGTCCAAACACTACTCGAACTTTGTGACGCTTGTATTGAAGCTTCTATTCTTCGAAGCTAAGCGGAGTCAACGCCACCCTAATTTTATAAGTGATCATTTATAGTTTTTTTAACTCTTTAATGAGTTAATAGTTATAGATCTATACTTTTTCTAATTGTAAAAGTTAAATTAACTTAATTAATTAAACAAGCATGATATTTTAAATTTTAGTGGATAAGTTGGATGAATTCTTTTGAAATATACTATATATCTAATTTTAACAATTATTTTTTATGAGCATGAGGTTTGTGATACAAGTTATATTTATAAAGATAAATTTTATTCTTGTATATTTTATTCTATAATGTCTTTAATAATTAATAATAGGAATTGATATATTTTATATTCATAATTAATTAAATATTGAAACGTGTCAATGACATGTTGTGTCCTATTTTTTTCAATTACGTTATGTCCCGATATTTTGCGTGTCGCATTCTTGTCTCGGTGTCTATATCCGTGCTTCATAGTCTTGGGGCAAATTTAGCATTCTTATAAAATCTAGATTTATTTTATTATTTTTATTTTTTTAATAAATTCTGGGATTTAAATGATCTCATTTAAATAGTCGGGGTCTTTACTCCTATAATATCGTTTGTTTTATTCTCTTTTCTATGTTTATGTTCTGTGTGCCTTGAAGCCTTACCACTTCACATGTGACTTCATGCTAAAAGAGTAAAAGTATGAGATATATGATATATCAGATTGATTGCTATGATGTAATCTTCTTCACCTGAAAAGTAGAGCAACAAAATTAATAGATAATTTTTGGACCTTCATCAGTGGATTGTAATTATGATTCTGAATTTTTCTTCTTGGGGATGATGGCAATGTAAACTGAAGAATTCATAGAATGCGATGCTTTCTTTAATCTTATTTTTATTGAGAGCAAACTAATGAAGAGAATAGTTATCTATTTTTAACTAACCTCCCCTATTTGAGAGAATTTTTGTGAAGGGCATATAGCGCTCCGAGAAATGTATTTGGTATACATATTTCATAAATAAATGTAGTCACTATGGAGTCAATTTGCTCAGAAGTATTCTGTGCGTGCGCATCATAATCTATTCATTAACACACAACACAACAGAAAATTGTAAGTTTGATCTATGACAGCTCAAGAAAATAATAATGCTAATTTAAAATTGTCTTTTTTGGAATGTTAAGTTTTACATGCAAACAAAAGTTCATTCAGTTTCGAGGACAGTTTATAGAAAATAAGAATCCTCTCACTCATGCATTTTTTAAAACCTTATGATCAACACACTTATTGGGGGAAAAAAAAAAAGGAAACGCTACTTTTTGAAGTTAAGGATTTTTAATTAATGTTAGCTCAGGCCTTAAGTTTGCTCTTGAGGCAATAATCTTGTGCTTATCAATTAAGAACTTGCTATAATTTTTTCTTGTTTTCATACCTGACTGGAAAACTTGAATCCCAGCTCTATTTCAGCTTTAATTTGCTAAATTAACACCTTTTGTATTCTCATAGTTGTATTTTCCTACCAGTCATTATTCCATGAAAGCTAGCTTACCCCTAATTAACCCANTGTGTGTCTTGTATTGCTTAAATTATTTGGCGCTAATTGCACTACAACTTGCAATTAGCCAGGGAAAGACATAGTCATGGCAGGTAACATGATATCATGTCTGGTATCGTGCTATGATATTTTGGTTAGCGCAACTTACTTTGGGGCCAACTATAACATCGAGAAATTTGTCAAATGATCCAATGATTCTTTTACAGGGGGACCCATTTTAGACCTAAAGTTTATAAAAGTGTCAGTTTAGTCCCCAAAACTGTTTTAATTTGGGTTCAAATAGTCCCTAGTGAGGACTAGTTTAACTTGTATTAAAACAGTTTGGGGACTATGTAGCGCCGACACTTCTAAAATGTGCAGTATCCGTGGCAGACATTTATCTTATAACGACACTTGTCCAACGTGCTTCGATACTTGTTTGACACTTCAAAATGTGACTGAATTTTTTTTGGACTNTTCAAATGATCCAATGATTCTTTTACAGGGGGACCGATTTTAGTCCTAAAGTTTATAGAAGTGTCAGTTTACTCCCCAAAACTGTTTTAATTTTGGTTGAAATAGTCCCCAGTGAGGACTATTTTAACCTGTATTAAAACAGTTTGGGGACTATGTAGTGTCGACACTTCTAAAATGCGCAGTATTCGTGGCGGACATTTATCTGATAACGACACTTGTCCAACGTGCTTCGATACTTGCTTGACACTTCAAAATGTGACTGAATTTTTTTTGAACTTGAATATATCCAGGATACGCCAAACACCACATCGGACGTGAGCTCAACACGATTTGGAAAAAAATGAGATAGTAAAAAAAAATTATAAATTTATTTATAACACTAATTATACCTCATAGCTGAAGCCACTTCCTCTCTCAACATATGAAAGCTCCCTCTAACATTCATCAAAATCGAGCATCATGGGTGTATCAAATATTCATCAAACCTAGCATCAGTAGTTCCTTGTTTGTTTGTGAAGCCGAGTATCAAAAGTCCATTTTGCATTTGTCGAAGCTGAGCGTTGTAATTCTCTTTTATTTATCGAAGCCGAACCTGTGCCCACTAAAGCGCAAGTTGTAAGTTTTTTTGTCGCAACCTGTTTGCTGAAACCAGTCCAAACACTACACGAACTTTGTGATGCTTGTATTGAAGCTTCTATTCTTCGAAGCTAAGCGGAGTCAACGCCACCTTAATTTTATAAGTGATCATTTATAAATTTTTTAACTCTTTAATGTGTTAATAGTTATAGATGTATACTTTTTCTAATTGTAAAAGTTAAATTAACTTAAGTAATTAAACAAGCATGATATTTTAAATTTTAGTGGATAAGCTCGATGAATTCTTTTGAAATATACTATATGTCTAATTTTAAAAATTATTTTTTATAAGCATGAGGTTTGTGATACAAGTTATATTTATAAAGATAAATTTTATTCTTGTATATTTTATTCTATAATGTCTTTAATAATTAATAATAGGAATTGATATATTTTATATTCATAATTAATTAAATATTAAAACGTGTCAATGACATGTTGTGTCCTATTTTTTTCAATTACACCGTGTCCCGGTATTTTGCGTGTCGCATTCTTGTCTCGGTGTCTATGTCCATGCTTCATATTCTTGGGACTAATTTAGCATTCTTATAAAATCTAGATTTATTTTATTTTATTTTATTATTTTTATTTTTTTAATAAATTCTGGGATTTAAATGATCTCATTTAAATAGTTGGGGTCTTTACTCCTATAATATCTTTTGTTTTATTCTCTTTTCTATGTTTATGTTCTGTGTGCCTTGAAGCCTTACCACTTCAAATGTGACTTCATGCTAAAAGAGTAAAAGTATGAGATATATGACATATCAGATAGATGGCTATGATGTAATCTTCTTCATCTGAAAAGTAAAGCAACAAAATTAATAGATAGTTTTTGGACCTTCATCAGTGGATTGTAATTATGATTCTGAATTTTTCTTCTTGGGAATGATGGCAATGTAAACTGAAGAATTCATACAATGTGATGCTTTCTTTAATCTTATTTTTATTGAGAGCAAATTATTTTTCACTAACCTCCCCTATTTGAGAGAATTTTTGTGAAGGGCATATAGCGCTCCGAGAAACGTATTTGGTATACATATTTCATAAATAAATGTAGTCACTATGGAGTCAATTTGCTCAGAAGTATTCTGTGCATGCACACCATAATCTATTCATTAACACACAACACAACAGAAAATTGTAAGTTCGATCTATGACAGCTCAAGAAAATAATAATGCTAATTTAAAATTGTCTTTTTTGGAATGTTAAGTTTTACTTGCAAACAAAAGTTCATTCAGTTTCGAGGACAGTTTATAGAAAATAAGAATACTCTCACTCATGCATTTTTTAAAACCATATGATCAACACACTTATTGGGGGGAAAAAAAAAGGAAACGCTACTTTTTGAAGTTAAGGATTTTTAATTAATGTTAGCTCAGGCCTTAAGTTTGATCTTGAACCAATAATCTTGTGCTTATCAATTAAGAACTTGCTACAATTTTTTCTTGTTTTCATACCTGACTGGAAAACTTGAATCCGAGCTCTATTTCAACTTTCATTTGCTAAATTAACACCTTCTTTGTATTCTCATAGTTGTATTTTCCTACCAATCATTATTCCATGAAAGCTAGCTTACCCCTAATTAACCCATGAAACTAAATTCATGGAACGGTCAAAAACTATTTAAACTTCTTGCAATGATACATATAATTATTTCCTTAAACTCTGAAATAATATCTTTGCAGATACCTTTACCCTACCTTAAAGTGGGACATTTGACTGCACCACCTGCCCGAAATCCAGTGGCACCACATGCTGATTGGGAAAGATACCAATTTGTTCTAAATCATGAGGGACTCCAGCAGGTCAGGTTGCTGGCTTAAATCTGTGTAAACAAAAGTTTTATTAAAAGTACATAGTATTTCTTTGTTAAATTCAAATCAGGCTATAATATTTGCACACGTAGGCATGGAATTATGTAATTAAGGAATTTTTTGGCAAGCACAAAAAAATATTACTTTTCATGTATTTATTCATCCACACACTTCAATTGCAGACAACCAGCAGCTCTTTAATTTTTTTATTTTTTATTCTTTCATATTCTTTTAATAAAAGGACAAGTAAGCTTAAAAGCTTTTGTGAAACTTATTTTATGAAACTTAATATATATTATTGTTATCAGAAAATTTTTTTGTGAAACTTAATATATATTTATTTTAAACCTTCCTTGTCATTGCCTCTCGATTTTAGTCCCAATGTGTTCATTAGGAAGCCAGTAAATATTACACACTTCTATTACTCTTGAGTATGAGATTTGAGTATGACATCTGTGGAGTTAAAATGTATTATTCATGAGAAAATTCTTGAGAAATTTATTGTAACCATGCTATTAAAATCAAGGGAGGATATGAGTATGAGATTTGTGGAATTAAAGTTTGATAATGAATTCATCTAAACTTCAAAATGTTCTGTACAAAAGCTCTTAAAAATTTAACTTCTAGAAATAGAGATCATATAAAATCATACAACGAGCTAAGGCTACGGTTCAAAAGCTCTATCTGNTACACGTAGGCAAGGAATTATGTAATTAAGGAATTTTTTGGCAAGCACAAAAAGTATTACTTTTCATGTATTTATTCATCCCCACACTTCAATTGCAGACAGCCATCAGCTCTTTAATTTTTTTATTTTTTATTCTTTCATATTCTTTTAAAAGGACAAGTGAGCTTAAAAGCATTTGTGAAACTTATTTTATGAAACTTAATATATATTATTGTTATCAGAAAAAAAATTTGTGAAACTTAATATATCTTTATTGCCTCTCGATTTTAGTCAGAATGTGTTCATTAGGAAGCCAGTAAGTATTACACACTTCTATTACTCTTGAGTATGAGATTTGAGTATGACATCTGTGGACTTAAAATGTATTAGTCATGAGAAAATTCTTATGAAATTTATTGTAACTATGCTATTAAAATCAAGGGAGGATATGAGTATGAGATTTGTGGAATTAAAGTTTGATAATGGATTCATCTAAACTTTGAAATGTTCTGTACAAAAGTTCTTAAAATTTTAACTTCTAGAAATAGAGATCATATAAAATCATACAACGAACTAAGGCTACAGTTCAAAAGCTCTATCTGAGAAATCTGCCATTAGTGGCATATAATATCATGACTCCTTATTTTTTTCAGCCGTCTTCTTTGGGATTCATATTCAATACGTTATTTTGTATAATTTTTTCAAGCTTAACGGGATTAAGGATTAATGGTTTTGTTGTTTTTTTGTGCATGAGATTTGTGCATTTTAAGGCCAGGATTTTTTTTTATAGGAAAATTTCAGGAGGAATTTAATAATGTATAGAGCTTTTTGGGGAGGACAATGTTATCTGCTCTTCATGAAATTATAGTTAAATGCACTTTTTCATTTTTCTTTTCTAGAGCTAATTCTTTGATCAAATAGCAAACTTAATAGTTTTGAGAGATTACTTTTTAGTATAAACATGTTGCTTGATTTTATTTTCTATAGCAATTATTTTTATTTTAATCCTTGATCCAATCTCTGTTAATTTTTTTCCAACGAGTGCTTTGATTTCAATTCACTTGGTTTCTCCTTGCTGCGTGGCTTTCATGGTTCCAAAATTTTTATGTTGTTTCGATTGGAGATTATTGAATTATCGTTCGCGTTGATTTTTACAATATTTTCTTATTCCTTGGAAGTAATAGTTACTTGTTATGAGTTTGTGAGATGGTAAATTGTGTGTGCTGTTTGAGTTTGCACATTTCATGATAGGTCTGTATTAAAAACATAGACATCGAAACTAGCTATATCAAAATGGCTGCATTTAAAAAATTGTCATGCCATTACCCAGCTAATTGCAGAGGATTCCTGACATCCAGTGTTTGTGATGTTCTGACCTTTAATTATTTCAAAAATACCAATGCACCTTTTTATCCATAGGTAAGGTGGTCTGCATGCAAAAATTGAAGGATAGATGTTAAATATGTAAATACATATTAATTCATGTACCATGAACCACCCTTTGCTTTTATCAATTTGTGTATTTTATCAGCTTTTGTTATTAAATAACTACTTCCTCTACAGTTTTGAGTACTATTCTCATCATTTTTTTTCGCAAAAATAACCTTTACATAAGTTCATTCAGGTTGGAAAAAATGAGCAGGAATCAGCACAAAGCTCTTACGGGAGAATACAGGGATCAGGGCAAAGTGTTAAACCGATAATTAAAGTTGAAATCCCAGATATTCTGTCTGTGTCCGCTTGTGCGGACCTAACCCTACCCCCTGGTGCAGGTCTGTGTATAGAAACGGTTCAAGGGCCTGTTTACTTGGTAAGATTTCTTAAAATGTGGAATTCTTCTGTTTTACTCTGCTAATACAAACAAGTTATCCCACAAAACTTACAATATGCCTTGATATAACAATTAAAGTGTCAAAGCAGTCCCCCGACTGTAAGTCTCAGAGCTTATAAAAATGTCAAATTATTTTTGAGACTTTAAATTAGGGCTGAAATTATTCTTCGTTGGGAATATTTTAGCCCATATTAAAAAAAATTTGGGTATTAGATTTAACACATTTATAGACTTTGAGACAAATGAACCCCTGTCAAATGTCAGGACTATTTTGAAACTTTTCTCTGTTATAATACACCGCAATGTGTCTCTGAATCAATAGTACTCGCATGTTTTACAATCTCACTTGCATGTGAAAATTCGACCACTTCCAATATGAAAACGGTTCAATCCCATGGTTTCAGAGTTTGCTGCTTTTAAACCTTATTCAATTAAGTGTTGGTCAAAGTTTGATATTTAAACTTGTAATATTTTGATGTCATAAAATTATCCATTGAACGGTGTATTTCATTTTTAAAAAGATAATGATAGTGTATCTTTTATGTGATGCGGTATGCATGTAAATATGAATGTATGTGATAGATATTTAACTACGTAAATAATGTGTGATATGTTTGTAAATGCCCCTTATATTTATCAGTAACCAAATAGGAACTAGTAGAGCTTCATAGATCAGTAGGTAAAATCATTCTTTACTCAAAATTTAAGCTTTCACTCTCTCCCTCTATCTATAATGCTAACATAGTCACCAAATATTGGGTTGTTTTAATCTATTTATAGTAGTGTCAAAATAGTATATATTTTTTAAAATGANTTGTATAGATTTGATCCAGGTTTGAATCTCCACACTTTACATCTATTTTTCTCAATTTTAGTTAACGAGCCAATTTCGAGCCGAACACGAGCCGAACACGNTGCCCGCCCTCTTATCCCTCTTATCCTCAAACACATCCCAAAAACATCATCTTTTTTCTTCTTGGAAGATTTACATAAATGTCACCCAATTCTTATCTATTGACACATCCACTTGCTCTTTTGTTTTTTCAAGCTAAATTGTGGTATTTAGGTAAGATTTGAATGGTATAAATGTAAAAAAAATAAATATGCAAATATCTATTTTCTAAATGCGCCATCTTTAATCAATTATTATAAATAANAAGATATATCTCTATATATCTGTATGTGTGCTGTGTGTGTATGTCCATGATTGAAGCGAATGTTGTTGCGTTACTTTCAGCCAATTTTTACTAATACAGAGAATAAGAAATGTTTTAGCAGTGCTCAAATATGTAAATTTTAAGTGCTGACAAAGGAAGGAATAAGAAAAAAAGGTAATATTTTAATATTCTATCATTGAGATTTCATTACACAAAATCAAATTGAAAACGTCGTCTTCTTGCTGAATTTGGACTTTTTTTTTTTTAATTTTCATGATAATTCAGGAGAAAAATTGATATAGTTATTGTTGTTTAAATTATTTTGGTTTGTTTGAATCATTCTTTTTAAAATCAAAATAATCAAATTTTTATGACATTATTTTGTACAAATATTTTGCTTGTAATAACACTAAGACCTGCATAGGATTTGCTTTACAGGAGTACGATGTTTAAAGGTTTTTTTCGCATTAGTTTTGGGAAATAAATTTTTTTTGATAATATTTTGCTACCGAATTTATAACAGTGAATTTTTAAATTGTTTGATTTGTTTATATGTATGTCACCAAAAAGTTTTCATCATCCTGCATGAATCTCGAGACAGTATGAATTTTGAGATAATATTTTAAGTACAAAATGTTTAAATCTTTAAAATATGTTATCTTGAGTTTTGATTTCAGCGCATTTATAGTTGAACATATCGGTTGGATGAGATTGACTCAATGATATAAAAACTAGTCTAATTTGAGTCAAATCAAGCTTAGATAAAGTCATTAAACTGCATTTGAAGGATTTCTAGACACTTGGAATGTCCAACTGATGTCGAATTTGGCGAGTTTGTAATTGAATCAAGTATCTTGACAAGACAAATCCAACGAGCTCATGATTGCTCCATTCTGACATCGTTAAGACACTCAAATGTCCATCAAACGCTGTCTAATCGAAGGAAGCTCTTCGGATCGTTTGATCAAAATAGTTCATATTTCTATATTGACTATACCAATAAAACTATAAATAGGGCCCATCCTTATTATGAGGAAGGGGTTGGAGCATTGGGAGAGAACTTGAGACATTGAGAATGAGCTGAAGTCCAACACAATGTCAACTGGCGTCGACCACCTTCAATTGTTGTTGACCAACATCAATCGTCATCGACCACAGCATATCGCTTTCGACCCGACAGACCTCAGTAGAGCACCACCGACGATGGTTGTCGCAGCTGATCACTGTAGACCACCGCTGATCGTCGTCGACTATTAATGACTTCCGTCGATCATCGTCCACCACTATCAACCATTGTCTACCACCGCCAACTGTCTTTGACCAAAACCGACCTCTGTTGCCCACTGCTGACCACCGTCACTCACTCGTCGACCAACACAATCGTCGTCGACCACCGCGACCATCGTCGATCGTTATTTCCAACCATCGACCGTCGTCGAGCACCACTAATCAGATGCCGTTAGTCAATATTATAACTTGGAAAACTTAATAATCTTTTCCAATCTGTCGGACAAAGAATCTCTGTAATCATTAACCTATAGTTGATTCTTATAATTAGGTCAGATTCTGTGGTTTTTTCTCTTTACGGGTTTTCCGCGTAAAAACTTATGGTGTCATCAATTTTCATTTCTTCTTTCATCAGACTATGTGCTGAATCTAGTGCAATGCTAAGATAATAAGTCATTACTCTACCATCGCAATTTTTTCTTGCACGCATAGGATANATTGATTCTTATAATTGGGACAGATTCTGTGGTTTTTTCTCTTTACGGGTTTTCCGCGTAAAAAACTTATGGTGTCATCAATTTTCATTTCTTCTTTCATCAGACCGTGTGTTGAATCTAGTGCAATGCTAAGATAATAAGTCATTACTCTACCATCGCAATTTTTTCTTGCACGCATAGGATATAAGTATAAAATAAATTTAACTGATTATTTTCTCATATTGTTTCCGAAATAAAGTTTGATCGTGCTTTTTCTTGTTTATTATGTATTTATATTTTATTCAAATGAGCTGTATTACCGAAGGCTAAAGTGAGGGCTTCTCCACCGTCCATTTGTGATGGTGGTGGCAGCCAATTTGTCCATATATAGCCCTTATGATGCAAATTGTCTTTACATTTTTGACCCTTTTTAGAACGGAAATCATAATTATTAATAGAAATTTAAGGAGCAAAGCTTCAATAGCTTTCATCTCAGTTTTTTTTTTCTTTTATACATTTTCTTGAATTAAATTAAATAAAAAAACTTGATGACTATTTTAAGAAGAAAACCTCTCAATCAAGAGTGATAACTAAACATATTAGCACTAATAAGTTCATTAGGCAAAATAACAAGATAATTAAGAAATTTTTAAAATATTTAAATAAAAAATATAAAATAATCATTTTCTAATGCATAAAGCTATTCATAAGTGCTCGAACAAAATGAAATGAAAAATCCCAATGAACCAAATCACCAGGCTGACAAAAACTAATACTTAGAAGGTGCACATGTTGCAATTGTTAAAAGCAATTTTATATTATTTTGTCTAAGGTGCACATGTTGTACCTTTTTTTCTTGGGAAATTTACATGCATATTACATAGTTATTGTGAACTGGAGCTTGAAGCACCTAGGAGCACCCAACCTCAAGANGAATTACATTAAATAAAAAAAAATTGATGACTATTTTAAGAAGAAAACCTCTCAATCAAGAGCGATACATAAACATATTAGCACTAATAAGTTCATTAGGCAAAATAACAAGATAATTAAGAAATTTTCAAAATATTTAAATAAAAAATATAAAATAATCATTTTCTAAAGCATAAAGCTATTCATAAGTGCTCGAACAAAATGAAATGAAACATCCCAATGAGCCAAATCACCCGGCTGATACAAACTAATACTTAGAAGGAGCACATGTTGCAATTGTTAAAAGCATTTTTATATTATTTTGTCTAAGGTCACATGTTGTACCTTTTTTCTTGGGAAATTTACATGCATATTACATAGATATGGTGAACTGGAGCTTGAAGCACCTAGGAGCACCCAACCTCAAGAAGGATCCAACGTCGCGGCGTAGCCACACTTGAAACTGTTGTAGCTACGCCGGGTGGCATGACTATCGCGAAATTAGACGTATCTATGCCAGTGATCTGCAAATGTTTCTCAACAAGACTTTGGTGAAGTGGGAAAGGGTCGAGGAGAATGATTTTAGGGAGAGCTTTCTCTCGTGAGATTGAGATGAAGGTTTGAAGTGAAGTTTTATATGTTCCTGTGTTTGTAGAGAGTTGATTTAAATGCGTATCTTTGTCCATTTCTATCATTTATAGTGGAAATCTTTTGGCATGTAACTTCATGAGTTTTTGTCATCTCAGGTTCTTCATGTAAAACTTGGTGTGTTTTTCTGAGATTGTTTTGTTTTGTTTCTGTTCGAAATTTTACTCCGCTTTTCTCGAATCAATTTGATCCTATTATGTCGTGTAGTTTTGATATCTAATTAATCAAAACCCTAAGTGCACATTCCATTCCACTTAGACTTTCATGTAGCTTTGGTATGACTACCCTATGCATGGAAATGCATTTCCATGCATATTTCAAGTTTAAATATTAGATATGTAAATAAATATATATTGTGTGGTTTGTATATAAATGCCCTCTTTTATTGGGGGCATTTAAATACATACCACTTCATTATTATCAATATATCAACCATACCACCCACATCAAAAATAACATCATTTTGACCCCAACAAAAAACTGAAATAAATCTTTTATATGCATGGATAAGATGTCATGTATGTAAAAAAATTAAAGTATAGGTGCTAGATATGTAAATACATACAAATTGAGTGGCATATATGTAAATTCTTAGTAAAAAATTTTTTATTTTTTGGATGAATTGTGACAGCCAGCGGCCCGCTGGAAATTTTATGAATGAATCCATGCAAAGCATTGATGTGAAGCCCCACTTGATTCAAATATTAAGAAAAAGAAGAAGCAGAAACAATGATGCTTTTGTTTTTGTCTCGTAGCTTTATTTCATCTCATAACGGTCCTTTCAACCCCTTTTCAGAGCTTTAGGCGCACATTGAGCGGCGAAGGCCGCAAATTCTTTTCAAGGAGAAAGCCAACACCAACCGAATTTATTTCGCTTTTGAGCGGCCAAGGCCTCAAATTCTTTTCAAGGAGAAAGCCAGCACCAAATGAATTTATTTCACTTCTGCCGCCCACTTCTAACTCAATAATTATACTTTCATGTGTGTTCTTTTCCGTGTAGCCATAAGGAATGTTTCCCTTGGGTTGGTACTTGGCTTTTGTAACCCGAGCACTTGGAACGTGGTATTTGGTCAGCTCGACACTTGATTGAGTAGTCGGCTCTGTAACTTGATAGTTGGGAAGCTTGACAAGTCAACATGAGAGCCTAGCAAGGCGATTCGGTAGGTCAACAGTGCTAACTTGTAGGGCAAATTGATAGGCGAGTAGGATTAAGTTAACAACTCAGTTGGGTAATTTGGAAGATTGATAGGGTAACATGGTAGGGCAATCTGACAGGTTGGTAGGATAACCCTGACAACTCAACTTGGCAAGACGAAATCTGGTAGTTTGACTGGGAGACTTGGCAAATTGGTGAAGGAAACAGCAGACAATCTAGCAGGTCGACGGGATAGCTTGATAGCATGGAAGGTCAATAGGGCAACCTCGTATTGCAAGATGACGGGCCACTTAAATGTTATAAACGTAAGTATCAAACTTGAGGCGTGGAATCTCAATTCACATAGCAATATATCATTATCTAAAAGAAAAAGTGCAAAACAAAACTACGAACACATCATAAACTAGTACCTATCAGTTATTGTTCTCCTCCTATATACCAAGTCTCTCCTACTAAACATATCAATCTAAATTTTTTTTTTCCTGAAAAAGGCCATTAATTTGAACAGTAAGTTTGACCAAGTGATCAATTATAATTTTAATATGCATTAAATTATTATGGCATTGCTATGCATGAATGACCAAAAAGAAAATATAGTTCATTACTTTATAAAATTATAAACTTTCAATTTAATTTTATCCCTTTTTGTTTTACTTTAAGTATTTACCCATTTTAACTTTTTTAAGAGTCATAATAAAATTATTATAATACCCAAATCTATCTTAGAAAAATGTACCCAAAATTACTCTAAAAAATTGTACCTATTAGTGCCCTAAAACATGTACCTAAAGGTACCCTCAAAATTACCCAAAGACACATCTTTATCATTTATTTTAATATGCACATGTACATCACACTCACTACCAGTGTCATCTTTGGGTAATCCTGTATGACTTAACATTTACATTTTATTTAATATCAACTTACTTAGAATCCCTTAAAACATAACGTCATATGTCTATTAAGTTTTTCTCATTTGTGATACAATTTCACTTTTAAAATGCATACATGAATGAAATATTTATTTTAAATCATATAATAAAGCACTTATTGATTTAATAAAACATTAATTTAATACATGCTAGAAAATATTTACTTGCTTTTACCTTAAAGGACTGCTATAGAAGTTTAATTCCTCACTTTGCTTCTTTAGGTATCAACTATTAAATAAATGTGCTTATTATTATAAGAATCACATCTTATAGAAAGTCTTAAATTTTGTTAACTTTTTTAAATATGTAAGAATGATTAAAACTAATAACTTCTCTTAACTAAGACTCATTGCCTTCCTCAAATCCCAAAGATTTATCAACCTCCTCATCACTTTCTAATAGAAATAAAATTTAATACATTAATTTAACTAATTATATTATTAATTCCANCGAAAGCTAAGTTGCTTTGGTGGGCCATACATAAAGGTCTATAACAGTCACGTGACTGCAAAGTGCATGCCTGCAAATCGAAAAAATACTAAGTATTTTGAATCCATTGCACACATTGTATTGATTGCTATACGATATGTACAATCAATCGTGTACAACTTTATTGTAATATTCTCTCCCGTAGATCACAACTGGAATATCTGTTCCATTTGTCCGGACGACAGCGTAAATCACACCATATCATTTGTATAACAACGTGAAGCGATCCACACCATCATTCTGGACATGCATCATCAGGACACCATATTCTCTTCGTCTAAATATCAAATTATTATTATCTTAAATAAAATAAGCGCTCAGATCAATAATTACAATTCTTCAAATTTGCTGCCAACTAATATGATAAACATAATAATAAAGAAAATGGGTGGTAAATTTTAATTTTATGGATTTTGAAATTATTTATTAATATGATATCAAAAGCTTTATAGGATTCAAGGTGAGTTTTGATGCAAATTAAAGTCTCAAAAAAGAAGATAGATTTGAAAATTTTTAAAATTAGCTTGAGATTGAATGATTCTCTCTTTTATTTTATAAATATGTAGTTAGAGCAACCATTATTAATAATCAATTTCTATGATCACAAAATTGTACAATTCAAAACAAAATTTTGACTATGAACAAAGGCAATTTAAATTGCAAACTTCGACAACCTAAATCATATATCTTTTTCTCCTATCTTGAAGCTCAGATCGTGTGCCCCCTAGGTTTGACAGATGCTTTTGTTGCCAACTCTATAGAGGCAATGCTTGTTGGAACAACCCCTCAGCCTTTCTTATCTGCAAGTGATGTGGTAGTCCGCAATTGCACTAATATGGATGCCCCATTACACCCGCTATCGTCATTAACATTAACACAAACCAATGTTGTTAATGATAATGTCTATATAGCTAATAATGTTGATTTTCATCATCCTCGATAAGATTGATGCTCATGATTAACATTAATGCATATCCTATTTTCATCAAAATGATTGATTTTTATCATCGAGACCAAAATCAATCAATATCTATCAAGATTAGTATTCATCGTTCACACCAAACATGGGACCTATTTTCACAGATAATGTTGATGCCTGTCTTTGTCAACAATCTTGACATCCATTACTTCTTAAAAAACCAACACACATTATCAATGATAATGTTGATGCTTGTTCTCGCTACCAAAGCTCATTAAGTCCATCTTATATAATGTTGAAATTCATTATCCTAACTATCAATATCTTCTCTCAAAAGTAGATAAGTTAATCACAAAATTGATCGTCTCTTGTTGATAATTCTAATGTTGAAAGAATCTTCTTATTCTACCACTAAAGCCATCTTCCATAGTTCATATTTAGTAAAGTTTATCAAAACATTCTTTAGTTAGAAGAAAGTGCACAATTTGTTATAAATTACAGACACTAATAAAATTATTCAACTAAGCTAAGTTTAATTATTTTTCTCTTTCTATATTTTTATTGTAAAAATTCATATCTTTATGAATTGCTTTTAACTCATGTATTTGTGTGTGTAAAATTTTAATTTATTTAATGCTAAAATAAGATACCTAAGGACAGATGTGAATATCCCAATCGTCAAAATTTTGCACAATTTCTATAAAATTATCTTTGGTTAGGGGGGGCTCTAGTTATAATATCAAAATGCTATACACATCAAATCTCTCGCATGATTAGATTGGGATCTCACAATCATTAATTGATTATTGATCATATAGGAAGTAATTTGAGATTAGGGAAACCTTACTAAGAACTTGAAAGAATGTTCACATTAACATTTCAGGCATGATAATAATCAACCAACTCATCTCCTACAAAATATTGTACACTGAAGGAGACAATGTGCTGCTCCTTAAGGCCTGTTTGAGGCAATTGAAGTTGTTTGAAGAAGTTGTTGTGAAACTGTTACAAAAAAAAATAAATTTTTAAAAAAGCTAAGGTGGCTATTACAAATTTATTTTATTTTAAAAAAATCAGACCACAACTTTTGGTAGCCACCACATTTTAGCAGCCGAGGTTGAAAAAATAGCTTTCTACCACATAAATTTCTAAAAGCGACAAGAAAACTATTCCCCAAATAGAACTGTAGTGGCAGTCTAAAAAGCAAAACAGACAGAAATCAGTCTCAAATATACTCTTAGTCTCATAAGATACTCTCAAGCTTTTCTAAGATGCTCTGAATGTTGAATGAATTTTAGTTGTAGGGCGATATTTCATCACCTCTAAGCTTATGTATGATCATGATTAATGCCTTTGAGATTACATAATATCATCCAAAATTGTTCTAATTTTAAATTTTTTTGTTATTGAAGTAAGATATTCAAGATCCTAACAACATTTATTGTCCACATTAGAATAAACCGAATACAACCACATGAATAATAAAGTAATCTTTACTCCCCTTTAATACATTATGATAATTTATCTTTATATAGAGATTTTAATAAGTACATCATTCGATATCATGTCATTTTAATATGTACATCGTCCAATATCATTGTGCAATAATTATGTTTCTTTTGAGATTTTTATATGAATAAACATCACCTGAATTATGAGACTTAGACATCCTGATAATTTTAAACGAAAGGAGAATCCATATATCGCTTTATCTTTTGAAAACTTTTTAGTCAAGATTATTTGCAACAATAACTACTCTTTGAGGCTTCATTATTTATATGTCTTTTATAATTTTTTTCATCTTTCAAAGTGTAACCAAACTTACGATAAGATTCCAAGAGAAATCCTTTGGAGAGTTCTAGAGAAGAAAAGTGTTGATATGACTTATATTCAAGTTGTTAAAGATATGTATACTAGAGTTGTTACTTGTGTTCAAACAACATGTGGATTGACCAAATATTTTCTTATTTCAGTTGGATTACATTATGGGATCGGCTTTAAGCCCATATTTTTTGCTTTAGTTATGGATGCTCTTACTAGACATTTACTGAAGAATGTATCTTGGTGTATGCTTTTCGCTTATGATATCCTTCTTGTGTATAAGACTTGAGAAAGAGCTCAGACAAAACTTGAATTATGGAGGTCTACTTTGGAGTCTAAAGGCCATCATTTGAGTAGAACTAAAATTAAATACATGGAAGTAATTTTATTAGTAGTAGCTTTAGTGACAGAATTGTAACTATGGGTGATCAAATTATTAAAAGATGTGAACATTTTAGATATCTTGGGTCTATTGTTCAAAATGATGATGATATAGATGGGGATGTTATTAGTAGAAGACAAGTTGGTTGGTTGAAGTGAAGGAATGCTTCGGGCCTATTGTGTGTTGAAGAAGTACTACTTAAACTAAAAGGAAAATTCTATAAGATGGCGGTGAGTAGGGCTGTAAACGAGCCGAGCTTGAGCGAGCTCAGGCTTGGCTCGTGTTCGGCTCG
>JXCR01147227.1:5317-22572 GCA_002079205.1 Phalaenopsis hybrid cultivar
CCATTTAAGAACTTCCATCTGCTGCTCACCACCTCCAAATTGTAAGACCGCAATTAACACACTTCACGAAGAAAATATTACGTCGGAGCTTGGACGTAGAGAAAATACCTAGAATGGTACTGTAAATAAAAATGTATGTACAAAAATCTAGAATGATACTGTAAATAAAATTGGAAATACAAAAATTTAGAATGATATGTCGGAGCTTGAACGTAGAGAAAATACTTTAAAAACTGTAAATAAATCTAGAATGATATAAAAATCTATTTAAATTGTTTTTTAGTTATATGTTCATCATGCTTGAGATATTTTAAGATACATAAAATCTCCATTGTAAAAATAAAACATTTAAACACTCACATGCAAAAATCTTTTTCTTGTTCACTTTCACTCTGCATTCTTGAACTAACTAGATTCACAAGCTCAAATTTAAATTGCAATGGCTCTATGGGAAAAGTAGAATAGGATTCATTTCTATGATTTAGCTTAACCTAAAAGATTTTATAGTTAAGTGTTCCACCATAAACACCGCCACACACCCCTGCCTTGCCAACACCCACACCCACACCCACACCCACACACACTAATATTTCATGCAGTCAGACATAACTGCATGATTTAGACAATGTAAGAATCATAGACTATGATGAAAATGTTGGAAAACATTTGAAAGGGTAGAATTTAATTCATTTCAATAATGAATTTGAGTTTATGGTTTAAAATATGGGTTATTATCTTGTCATATTTCTTGCACCATCTAAGTCTGATATGGTGAAGTTTCAATGAGCTACGTAGCCATTGTTGATCATATGTGTTGATTTATTGTAGATAGATTGTCTTATATATATTATTATTATAAGGTAGATTATTAGTGACAAATTTTAAGTGTTTAATCAAGTACATATGATTTCTATGTGACTTATATTGCTTCAACTTTGTAAAAAGGGATCGGAAGGATTAATATAAAATTGATGAGTTAGTTCACCTAAACTTATTAAGATGATTATTTGCATTTCTAGTACTAAAATTATCTCCTTTGGACCATTGCATATGTGTGCTTGATTATTAAAAATTATTTTCACATAATAGTTTTATAAATTATTATGGTTTGACTTATGCTCAATGTTATTATTCTTCATTTTTTTGTGCTGCCACATAACTACATAAATGTTAAGCCCATTTTTTAATTCAGTTATTTCTACTTATTTTGAGGAGATTTTCACATAATTTTAAATAAAAGAAACAATATAAAAGGAATTTGTTAGCTACGAAATTACAAATATCTTTTAGTTGAAGTAGTAATTGGGCCCTAATCAACTTAACTTTAAAGAGACTACATGAAAGAAAAAACTATTTCCCACATATAAGTTCTTTCAAAATGAAAGAAAATATGCTTTTAATAATATGAGGATTTACATACATTGGCACTTAAAACTTATATCCTTTAAATATTTAATGTCTAAACTTCACTAGTTACATAATATAACATCTCATTGTCTTTCATTAATTAGTGAACTCCATGAAATTCTTATTGGTCAACAAAAAAAGTTCACAATGGAAATTAACTTGCTTGGAATAACATTAAGAAGACTAGCTACATGCGGACAACAAAAAAGACTAAAAATCATGGTGAAATCTTATAGAAAACAAAATTGATGGAATGATGGAATGTGGAACACAGATGCTAGAAAGTCACGATGAAATATCATTGAGAAAATATTGATGGGATCGCTGCATATGATTATGATGAGACATGAAAGTCAAGACGTGTTGAGTGACAAAACACATAAGAAAGCTATGATGTTAGGACTAATGACTTGTTATATGAGGACAAGGTCTTACTTGTTGGATTCAACAATGAAGTGAGGAGGATTTTAATTTTATTGTTATTTATAATTTTTGAGTGTTACGTGAGGAGTAATTGGGATTCAGAGTTGTCTATGAGCATACTACTTAGACTAAAGAACTTGAGAAAAGCGATACTACGTGTGCGTGAGCGAGTAACAGAGAGCAGTCTCAAGCTAATTTCTTATCCCTCTGTTCAAATGTTCTTACATCATATCTATACATATAGTAATTATCATTCACTATAGTACATGATTGACATGAATATATTATACAAAAATACTTTCAAATACAAGTCGTAGCGTTGTTGTAACTAAATGAAATGCCAAACTGCGAGTAGGCTAGTTGCAAACTTAGTTCATAAATCGAGCAAAGGTATTTACCAAGCGAGCTCTCAGTTTGCCCACGGCAAACTAACAATTGTCATAACCACTAAGCTTTGCTTTGTGAGCCCTTACATGGATGAATATGACCCAAGTCTGTATACAAATCATCTAGCGGGTTAACGGGTCATGCTCGAGTTGCAAGATATTTGACTATACAATGTAAATAAATAGTAAAGTTTAAATGTACATATATAAATATACAAATAAGTTAATTGTGAATGCTATACTATATATCCTTCCCATATGGCTTTCCCTTCCACGTACGAATCAGTCACGAGTCGCCCAAATTTCTGTAAGGGAAAGATGAGACAAAAGAACTCAGCTCATCAATAGGGCCCTTCCCCATGTCTCTTTCTATTTAATCTTCTCCTTCTAAAGTGTCACGGGCATTAAAAAAAGAAAGGATAATTACGTACAGATATTTACAAATTAACCATCCAGATGATTTTTTGAACTAGCAAAACAATTTATTTACGCATATGCCATTATCAAACTATTGAGATTTTTGATCAAAATGAAACCTATGAGTTGGGGTCTTATCATGAATTTTGATATTTGAGTAAGAATTTAAAATATGGATGAAAGATGGTGGTTGATTTGTAAATAACAAATTTCAAGTGATGTGCATGTAATTGCAGCTTGAAATATATCTTTTTATGCATGAATAAAGTGAAATATAAATGTAAAAACTGAAGTTTAGATGTTAGATATGTAAATAAATAGGAATTAGGTGACGTGTGTAAATCTTTAATACTTTTTAAATTTGTTAAGCTTATGCCCACTTAGATTTTCTAATAATATATAATATCAAAAAAATAAATAAATAAGTTTAAAGTAATGAACAAAGCCAAAATATGTATAAATAGATCTCACGGGTGCACTTGCAGAGATTCACAATGTGACCCGATACAAAGCCCAAATGACAATAAAATAAAGGGACATTTACACACACACACCCCAATTCTTATATATTTACTTATCATCTAAAATATTATTATTATTTTACTTTTATACAGCCCAAATATTTCATATCACAAATAATATCACTATTTTAACTTATAAACGTGAAATACATCTTTTTATGCATAGATAATGTGATGTGTATGTAAAAATTGAAGTTTTGGTGTTAGATATGTAAACACATAAGAATTTAGTGGCATGTGTGTATATCTTCTTAAAATAAAATAGAATAAAAATAAAAATATTTGATACTATGGCATGTCATAATCTTTAGAAATTAGTGTATATATATATATATATATATATATATATATATATTCGAAATTATTAAAATTAGTAGCTTTATTTTTAAAATTTAATAATTTACTTTATATGGAAGGAATGAACGATAGAAAAATAAATTTACAAGACAAAAAATAAACCAAACTATCCTATAAAAATTATAAATAAAACCCACAAAGAATCAAACCTTATATATTTCCAAGCCCTCTTCTTCCTTCTCCACTCATCACCTAGCTCCCACTCCCTCTTCCCATTATCCATGTCATCCATCTCCAACTCTCTCCTCCTCCTCCTCCTCCTCCTCCCCCTCCCCTCTTCCAACCCCTTTTCCTCTTCCAACCCCACCACTCTCATCGAGTCAACCTGCAACTCTACCTCCTACCACGACTTCTGCCTCGCTGCCATCTCCTCTACCAACCCTGAAACCTCCCCCACCGCCGACATTCGGGACCTTTCAACAATCTTCCTCTCCTTAGCTCTATCCAACGCCACCAACTCCTCCACCTACGCCGCCACCCTCTCCAACTCTGCCGCAACAGACGACTGTGTCCGCCCTCTTTTCCGCACTTGCTCGCTCAAATACACAGCCGCCGGCGAAGCCCTCCGTTGGGCCTTACAGGAGCTCTCCAAAGAGTCTTATGACTACGCGTTCGTTCATGCCAGTGCGGCGGCCGAGTACCCGATTGCTTGCCGGATGCTCTTCGCGCTGCAGAGGAAGAAGCCCGCGGCTTCGTACCCGGAGGAACTTGGCCGGAGGGAGGAGGAGCTCAGGCGGCTGTGTGCTGTGGCTGTGGAGATCATTTCGCTTCTTGGTTGAGTTTTGTGCAATGGTGAATGGAATTTAAGTATGAATGAGAATAAAAGCCTCCGACTCGTGCAAAATTATTGTGTAGGAGGAATTGAAAGGTGAGGAAGAGGTGTTTCTATTTGACTCATTTTAGGAATCATGTAATTTTTTTCAGAAATGTGATGTTAAGTGAAAGGAATAGTTCTAAACTTTTTCTTTCATTCTTTGAAGAAAATATTAAAGAAGAAAAAAAATCAACTAATAAGGCCTAAATCCCTTTCAAAGAAGAAGGAAAATCTCCTGAAATAATGCTTGTAATGTAGGGGTACATAACAGTGCATCAGACACTGTTATATTGAACAACAACCATCGAATAGTCCCTACAACCTATAGACAACACAATTGGTACTGATGAAAAACATGCAAATATTTCCTAAGTAGATAACTTGAGTTTTGGTTTTATAGCTTATGTTCAGTGCCAAGAAATTCGTGCAGATTTTTAAGGATTTTTATGTTTTGATTTTATTCAAAACAACATAAAAATAATGTATTATTCAGATGATCACTTCAATTCATAACTTACACTATGTTTTCATCTTGCAAACTCATTATTAGTAGAGCAGAATGGCGAAGAAAAAATATGCACAAAAAACACAGGGGACTTGCATTCCGGTGCAGGCCATCGACATTCCATATTGTGTGTGATGAGTTCACACCATATATTTCTGAAGATACCACATCAATTTTGAGGAATTTAGACAGAGCACTTCACAAGGGGCCCACAAACACTCTACTTGCATGATATCAGTGCTCCTTTTCTTCAAGAAAGGTCGGATGATGTAAATAGAATAAGTTTGGAACAAGATACCAATGCTCCTCTTCTTGAAGAAAGATAGAATGAGAGTCCAACATTTGCAACTTTGAAGACAGAAGGTCCAACTTTAAAGGGAATATACAATTTGTTAAAGGCTCTAGAGGAGAATGTGGAATAGCTTACTAGCAGGATCTACTTGGCTAAGGAAACATTAATATTATTAAAACTCTTTGTTAGCTCGGTTTAATAAGCTTGCTGAGACACATGAATCTCCAAAGCCCAATGAAGCTCGAATTGTAGGGGATGTTTAGAAAAAGGATGAAGATGGTTATGACCATGGAACTCCTAAGCCTTGCTCTTTAGTAGAGCTAGTAGAGTCAGTACAACAATCACATTCAACGAGCAACCCTCCCACTAATGAGATAGTTTCAAAAAGGTCAAGATCAATAACCAAGATAGTTTGTCACATATTATATCACTCAAGATCACATGTTGGAGTGAAAAACAATGATAGGAGCATAGCCCGAGATGTAAAAAAGAGAACAACAAGGAAAAAGGTGGTGATTGAAAGCCCATTTGCTCCGCTTGATAAAAAAAGGAAACAAGAAGACGAGGATTGTTGACCTCATTTTTTATGAGCTCTGTTTCCCTCTTTAGGGCGTAGGATATACCCATAAGACTTCTCTACTGACTCTCATTGAAAACAAGCATTTGGACCACACAATTTAGAAATTCGAATCACTTCTTGAATCTGTTTAGTCTCATGTGTGTGGTTTCAAATCCTCAACACGTAGTTGAGTCGATTGGAATCAACATCTTGAAACTTAAGTTGAGTTCCCATAAGTATTGAAAATGCCTTAGGAAGACTTTTTGGACTTAGGGGTTTTCATTCTTTGAAACAACACACACACAAATACCATAGTTTACACAACACACACACAAGCACCACACACATCCATACACACATACACCAGAATTCACACACCACATACACATTCACACTAACATATACCCCACCATTAAATCAAAATTAAAATCAATTAAAAAAAAATCATTCATGAACCAAAATTCAAAGAAAACAAAATTTGATGATTTTTGGATCGAAGCTTGCGACCCTTCAATGCATGTTGAAAGGCAAGTTGTCGAGGTCATTCTGTCTGACTTTGCCTCTCGCGTAGGCTAGGGTCGGTCGGCATTTAGCTTGTCAGAACACTTTGATCGAATCAACAAATTTTATTAGTCACGCTGCGCACGAATCAAACTTAAATTGACCCCATCATCAACAATTTTGTCCAAACAACCTTGAATGACAAAACGAGCCGCACAAGCGCATTCAAAACGCCGATTTTACGCATAGAGGACACCCATANAATCAAAGCTTGCGACCCTTCAATGCATGTTGAAAGGCAAGTTGTCGAGGTCATTCTGCCTGACTTTGCCTCACGCGTAGGCTAGGGTCGGTCGGCATTTAACTTGTCAGAACACTTTGATCGAATCAACAAATTTTATTAGCCACGTTGCGCACGAATCAAACTTAAATTGACCCCATCATCAACAATTTTGTCCAAACAACCCTGAATGACAAAACGAACCGCACAAGCGCATTCAAAACGTCGATTTTACGCATAGAGGACACCCATATTGATATAGTTCCAAGTCTGAACGAATTACACGTAAATTGATGAATTTAAATGAAATAATAATAATAAAACAAAAAATTAAAATAATAATAATAAATCACTATGTAAACACTTTCCCTTACCAGCTTCGGGCTTGCGGTAAAAATTTATAATTTTTTATCCTGCGCAGGAATCGAACGCGCTGCTTGAAAAAAAACCCTACCAATTGAATTGTGCTTATGTGCTTCAACATATTATATTATTCTTATATAAATTCTCACAATAATATAATATATACTCACATGTATATATATACAAAACAAAAAAGGCAAGGCTTTAGATCTTGATAATTTCGGTTGAAAAAGTAATGTCACCCGAAAAGAGGGGGCAACTAATAGATCTCTAGTGAATCTCCATCATCCGACATGAATCTCGAGGCAAAACATAGATTTCGATGTTATTTTTTGAGCAAGAAATATTTAAACATAAAATCATACAGTACTCCAATTTCAGCAAACTTACAGTCAAACTGACCGGCTCGACAAGAGGAACCCAATGATACCAAAAATTAGTCTATTCCAAGAAAAATCAAGCTTAGATCAAGTCATTAAACCACTCTTGAAAGTTTTTCAAACATATTTAGAAAGTTAAACTAATGTTGAATGTAGCGAGCCTATAATCAAATCGAGCATCTAGACAAGACGAATCTTACGAGCTCAAGATTGTTCAATCCTAATATCATTCAGGCACTCAAATGTTTATCAAACACCGTCTGATTTTAAGGAATCCCTCTGGGTTGTCCGATCAAAGTACTCATTCCCTTGCATTCATTGCATCCAAAACACTATAAATAGAGCCTCACCCCTCTCATGTGAGGGGAGCTGGAGGCTTGAGAAAGAACATGAAGTTTTGATAAGGAGCTAAAGCCCATCACCACTCCTGTCACCTTAGATCACCGCTTACTGTCATCGACTACCTTCGGCCGCTGTCGATTGCTGTCGACCACCTCTAACCACCGGTGTCGACCCCCTCTTGTCGGCTTCCATCGAACGACATCAGTTGCCACCTATTTTTTACAACAAGTTTATTCGTGCAACGACGTTGTAACTCCAATGAGTGTTTAATCATTTCCCGCCTGTGGGACAAGAGACCAAACATGTAATATCCAGTCTAAAGTTAAATTTTTCAGTTGGGCTAGGCTCCGTGATTTTTTCTCTTTACTGGTTTTTCATGTAAAAACTTCTGGTGTCACTATGATCTCGAATTACTATTTATTTGCAACAGTATAACAACAGAACCAAAACTTGATCCTAGAGAAAATAAGAATTTAACTTTATATATATATATATNATCACATTCAGCGAGCAACCCTCCCACTAATGAGATAGTTTCAAAAAGGTCAAGATCAATAGCCAAGATAGTTTGTCACATATTATATCACTCAAGATCACATGCTGGAGTGAAAAACAATGATAGGAGCATAGCCCGAGATGTAAAAAAGAGAACAACAAGGAAAAAGGTGGTGATTGAAAGCCCATTTGCTCCGCTTGATAAAAAAAGGAAACAAGAAGACGAGGATTGTTGACCTCATTTTTTATGAGCTCTGTTTCCCTCTTTAGGGCGTAGGATATACCCATAAGACTTCTCTACTGACTTTCATTGAAAACAAGCATTTGGACCACACAATTTAGAAATTCGAATCACTTCTTGAGTATGTTTAGTCTCATGTGTGTGGTTTCAAATCCTCAACACGTAGTTAAGTCGATTGGAATCAACATCTTGAAACTTAAGTTGAGTTCCCATAAGTATTGAAAATGCCTTAGGAAGACTTNTACAATTATACATATCATTATCAAATAATATAAGACTTTTTGATTAAAACCTGAATATCGAACCCACGGGGAATATTAGCAATATGCACTATTGAATAACAAATTTTCTATTTTAAAAAGACAATTACTTAAACTATAGATATTTTCGCAATAAGTAAAATTTAAATCTTTTTGGTACTTTTGATATTTTGACAAAACAATAAAAATTTCTAAAGATAACTTGAGTTTATGTAAAAGAAAAGCACTGAATATGAAAATATCTTTCTCTCCATCATGAATCAGTAATAAGTATAGGAATTCTGTTGTGAAAGTATGTAAATTGTGTTGTATCAAATATGAGCAATAATATTCTTTACACTCACTAGAGATGCTATAAAAAATATTGGCTAATTTAAAGTTTGAATAATTCTGAAGACCGGCTAGGCAGGGAAGATACTAGCTCTCACTTTAGAGTTCCCTCGATTCCCTCAACCTGGGGGCTAACATTTCGTATCAAAACCTAAAATAATAAACCAAGTTGGGGGCTTTAACCCTCCCTTGATTCCCTCCACCTGGGGGCTAACATCTTGTATCAAAACCTAAAACAATAAACCAAACATCGATTCCCTCCACCTGGGGGCTAACATCTCGTATCAGATTGGCCAAATCGAGAAGTAAAATCGATTCCCTTCACTTGGGGGCTAATATCTCGTATCAGAACCTAAAACAATAAATCAAGCTGGGGGCTTTAACCTGTCATTTTAAAGTCATCTAACTCTACACCATTCCAAGATTATTTATCTATCTATTTGCACTAAATCATATGAATTACATTCTCATTCATACAACCTCATGTGATTCTTTCCAAATGCACTCAATCATATGAACTACATTCTTATTCATACAACCTCATGTGATTCTTTCCAATTGAACTAAGACAATACCAGCTAATTCTTACATGTTTTCACAACAATTTTTAACATTTAGAAAGACCAAATCAAGAAGTAAATGAAGTGCATGTACTTAAATCATCACAACTTCTTCTAACTTTAAAGATCAATACTCTCCACAACTTTCATTCAATACTTTAATTACTTATCATTTTAAGGAGAAAGATAAAGAAAACTACTCAAAATTTATGCAGAAAACAAAACCACACTTTAGTTTAAAAGTAGAAATCATTGTCAAACCAACAAGAAGTCTCAAAAACAAAACCACACTTTAGTTTAAAAGTAGAAATCATTGTCAAACCAACAAGAAGTCTCAAAACCAAAAAAGTCTCAAAACAAAAAGATAAAAACTTATCTCAAGTTCTCCACCAAACTCTTAAAGTTCCTTTAATCTTTAGTTTAAAAGAAGAAATCATTGTCAAACCAACAATAAGTCTTAATTAAAACCAAAAGTATGTTTAAAAATAAAAGATAAAAACTTATCTCAAATCCTCCACAAAACTCTTGAAGTTTCTTTGAATCTATTCTCTTTTACAATACTCTTACTCTCAAAATAAAACTAAAAACAAAAAGGATAAAGTAAATTTGTGGTGCCTAAAAATCTCTCCAAAACTATCTCTAAATCTTCTCAGAATTCCCCATTTCTAACACTTTTCAGGACTTTCAGGCACACTTAAAAAAGTCTCAACTTCCTTCTTTTATAAATCTCTAAGAGGTGTCTTGATAACTCTTCAAAATGTGTCCAAATTCGATATATTTTCCAAATGACACCTCCTTTCACAAGTCTTCTAACCATATTTTCATTTTTAGGGGTCATAACCACCCTCTTTAGCTAATAGGTGTCTCAAATGTCCCTTCAAAATTCGATAAAATGAAGTAAACTGTCACATAACTGCCTCTGACGCTTAAGCGCGGGGCCTCTGACACTTAGGCACGGTCTTCTCTGTCTCATCGGCGCTTAAGGGTCGGATCTGACACTTAGGCGCTAAAACACTTTTGCACCATTTTCACATTTTAGTTCCAAATTTAATTTTTTTTCACTCATTTTAGCATTTTTCACATTTTTATCTGTACATGAAAGAAAAACACACAAATATCTTCCATTAAAGCGCAATATCTCAAAAAATAGGTATAAAAATGTGTGTAAAAATACTATATATTTTAGATGTATAACACTACTGATTGTTTTTTTATATATGAGTGTGTGTTGAATTCTCGTGCAATGCTAAGACGATAATTCATTACTCTATCGCCATGAATTTTCTAGCACACATCAAAAATTATAACCAAAGTTGACCCACCTTCAACCCAATTGACCTAAATTTATTTTGTAACCAGTTTAAAGTATATAATACATAATAGTGTTTTGAGTTAAATTCAAAATGATGGGTGTAAACAAGTCAAGTCAAGTCAAGCTGAAGCTCGAGCTTGATCAATTAATCAAGTTCGAGCTCAAGCGCGAGCTTGAGCCAATTCACAAGCCGCTTGTTTATTATAAAATAGAAAAAATAATATTAACTAAAGCTAGTGCTTAATTAAAATAACAAAAAGAAGAAGCAACTAAGAGATAAACAATATAAAATTTACTTAATATAAAACATTAAATATCACTTTTACAATATTTTTATTAGTTTAAAGATAAAGTTTTGAAATTTAATATATTTTAAGTATATTTTAAACGAGCCAGCTTACGAGCCGATGAGTCGAGTTGGGACTTGCTAGCTTAAGCTTGACTTGTTAGCTCATCCCACACAGTTCACAAATCACAAGCCACTTATCGAGCCGAGCTCCCGTGTCCAGTTCGAGTCACTTGCACCCTCTCTAAGTTTTCTTTTCTTTGCTTTGACTTCAACTTAAAGTAAAATTAAAAGGACTTATCCTAAGCAAATGGAGTTTTCATGGGCAGCAGTAGAGCAAAAATGAAAGCATAATTTTAATATTTTTTAAATTATAAATTTTCCATTGATATTAATCATACGCGCGGTTAGGTTTTTTTACATTAATTTTCTTATAAATTGGAAACAATAGTGCTTTAAGTTCAGAAGAAGGGCAAAATTTTGGCTATTCAAGCAAGGTATTTAACATTAAATTAAAATAACTTATAATATTGGATATTATTTTTCCCTAAAATACGCGGCGGTAGAGCAATGAATTATCGTCTTAGCGTTGCACGAGAATTCAACACACACAGATAACAGAAGAGAAGTAAGCAAGAGAAGACCTCGACTTTTTAGGTAGAAAACCCTTGAAAGAGGGAAAAATCATGGGGCCTAGCCAGTTGAAATAATCTACTATGAACGATGAGTACATATGTCAATTCATCCCCTAAATTAGGGAAGATGGAATCAAAAAGTTGTATAACTATAATCTGGCTGTAGTTCTTGGTAACGGCAGGTTGCAAGGATCATTATTGATTATTGTGGAGATAGTAGTATATCGCGAGTGTTGTAGATAGTTGCTCCAGAAGTGTTGATTGGTCAAACAAATTGTAGTAAACAGTTACGGGAGTTGTGAACCACATAGGCCGTAGTGACGAGTATGAATGACGTCCGTAGACTGCCGGGGCCGGAGTCGGGAGCTACTCGAGCTGTGAACCACATAGGTCGTTGTTGACACATGAATCGTAGTGATGAGCTCATGTCCTACGATGATGACTAACAGTGTCTGATTGGTGGTGATCGGCGATGATTGGTGATGATCGACAGTGACGGTCAACAGTGGATGACGACTATCTACGAGTGTCGACGACGGCCTGGCGGTGGCCGATGACGATCGACGGTGGTCGACGACGATCGGGATGATGCTGGACTTCAGTTCCTTTTAGAGCTTCCAGTTCTATCTGAAGCTTCCAAGCCCTCCTCTCATGTGAAGGGTGGGGCTCTATTTATAGTGTTCTGGGTGTCATTAATGCATGAATATGAATCATTTTAATCGGATGGTCCGGAGAGCTTCTTTCAATCAAATGATGTTTAATGGACATTTGAGTGCCTTAATGAAGTCAGAATTGAGTGATATTGAACTCGATGGATTCGTCTTGTCGAGCCGCTTGATTTAGGTATAAACTTGTCATATTCGACAACCATTTGATCTTCCAAATGTGTCTGGAAATCATCAAAGTGTGGTTCAATGACTTGATATGGGCTTGATTTTACTCGGATTGGGCTAGTTTTTATATCATTAGGTCTGTCTCATCAATCCGGTCAGTTTCACCATAAGTTTGTTGAAANCGATGGCGATCGACGGTGGTCGACGACGATCGGGATGATGCTGGACTTCAGTTCCTTTTAGAGTTTCCAGTTCTCTCTGAAGCTTCCAAGCCCCCCTCTCATGTGAAGGGTGGGGCTCTATTTATAGTGTTCTGGGTGTCATTAATGCATGAATATGAATCATTTTAATCGGATGGTCCGGAGAGCTTCTTTCAATCAAATTATGTTTAATGGACATTTGAGTGCCTTAATGATGTCAGAATTGAGTGATATTGAACTCGATGGATTCGTCTTGTCGAGCCGCTTGATTTGGGTATAAACTTGTCATATTCGACAATCATTTGATCTTTCAAATGTGTTTGGAAATCATCAAAGTGTGGTTCAATGACTTGATATGGGCTTGATTTTACTAGGATTGGGCTAGTTTTTATATCATTAGGTCTGTCTCATCAATCCGGTCAGTTTCACCATAAGTTTGTTGAAATCGGAGCTCAGGGTGACTTTTTATCAAAATTTGAATGTTTCATGTTTAAAATATTGTCTCAAGATTCGTGTCATGTCTCAAAATCCGTGCAGGACGATAAAAGTTTGTTGGTGGCGTATCAATTATTATTATAATTTTGTTTTTTAGCATTAACAGCAGCACTGTGGAACTTATTTTTGCTAGATGTAAATTAAAATTTATGAGAAATTTTCAATTATTTTTCTATCAGTTAACCGTATAAAATATTTTTCCTTTCCTTTTAAGTTGGAACAATCACTCATTTATGAACTACTCTTCCCTTTGCTTGCAACATTATTTAAAAAAATATGTATGTTTTTTATTNGAACCGTATAAAATATTTTTTTCTTTCCTTTTAAGTTGGAGCAATCACTCATTTATGAACTACTCTTCCCTTTGCTTGCAACATTATTTAAAAAAATATGTATGTTTTTTATTTATGAACTATTCTTTTTTTGGCTTGCAGCATTATTGTAAGAAAGCATATTATATATATTTTTTATTTAATTTATATATTATTTTATTATATATCATACTTATAAATAAGCAATGAATAAATTTCAAATTATTCTATTTGATTCATTTAACTTTTGAATTTAAAAAAAAAAAATTCAAATCTTAATTAATAAGCATACTTCAATTATATTTAAATTACTTAGATTAATACTTTGAAATTTATTGAATTACTTATTTATTAAGATTTATNTAATATTTTGAAATTTATTGAATTACTTATTTATTAAGATTTATAAAACTATTTTAATATTTTTTTATAAGAAAATTAAGCGTACATTCCAATTTTTGGATTGTTAACTAGAATTATATGAAAAATCAAGTGCAGATCAAGTTTACATTTTATTTTAAAAATGAAGTACTCGATTTAATTTTTAACTTATTCATGAACTTATGATTTGATCAAATCAAGTCCTATCCATGACATACTGCAGCACCAAAACTTTAAACCTAATTTTTTGCAATCTATGTAGTGCATATAAAGGGTGCTTTGAGTGTGGCTAAATCATTATTGCAACATAGATAGATAAGAGTGGGCTCATCCTCCTACATCACTTAGTTAATATTGCCAATTAAATTGGTTACCATGTTGATGGGGATCAACGCCCGCTTGTCTACGAATATATGCTTTTGGGTAATTAAAGACTTATTTGCATGATTTGTTATAAGACAAGGAACCCCTTAATTGAAATACAAGGATAAAAGCTAGCAGTTGGTGCAACTAAGGGATTATAAAACAAATTTGATGAAGAAAATTCTCTTGTTATTTATATAGATTTTAAATTTTCAAAAATATTAATTGTTGAAAAACNCTACCATGTTGATTAGGGGTGTAAAAGAGCCGAACACGAGTGAGCCATGCCCAACTTGTGTTCGGCTCGTTTATATTTCGAGCTCAAAAAGTGTGTTCGTGTTCGGCTCGTTTGCTTAACGAGCCGNTTTTATTAAAACTTGAATATCGAACCCACAGTAAATATTAGCAATATGCACTATTGAATAACAAATTTTCTATTTTAAAAAGATAATTACTTAAACTATAGTTATTTTTGCAGTAAGTAAATTTTAAATCTTTTTGGTATTTTTGATATTTTGACAAAACAATAAAAATTTTGAAAAATAACTAGAGTTTATGTAAAAGAAAAGCATTGAATATGAAAATATCTTTATCCTCATCATGAATCAGTAACAAGTATAAGAATTATGTTGTGAAAGTATGTAAATTGTGTTGTGTCAAATATGAGCAATAATATTCTTTACCCTTACTAGAGATGCTATAAAAAATATTGGTTAATTTAAAGTTTGAATAATTCTGAAGACCCGCTAGGCAGAGAAGATATTAGCTCTAACTCTAGAGTTCCTTCGATTCCCTCCACCTGGGGGCTAACATCTCGTATCAGAACCTAAAACAATAAACCAAGCTGAGGGCTTTAACCTGTCTCCTTAAAGTCCTCTAACTCTTCACCCTTCAAAGATTATTTCCCTATCTATTTGCACTAAATCATATGAATTACATTCTCATTCATACAATCGCATGTGATTCTTTCCAATTGTTAACTGAGACAATATCAGCCCGATTCTTTCATATTTTCACAACAATTTTTAACATCTAGATAGGTCAAATCATGAAGTAAATGAAGTGCATTGACTTAAATCATCACAACTTCTTCTAACTTTAAAGATCAATACTCTCCACAACTTCCATCCAATACTTTAATTACTTATCATTTTAAGGAGAAGTATAAAGAAACTACTCAGAATCCATGTAGAAGTTGTGATGATTTAAGTCAGTGCACTTCATTTACTAGACAATATGAGCTCGATTCTTACATGTTTTCACAACAATTTTTAACATCTAGATAGGTCAAATCATGAAGTAAATGAAGTGCATTGACTTAAATCATCACAACTTCTAACTTTAAAGATCAATACTCTCCACAACTTTCATCCAATACTTTAATTACTTATCATTTTAAGGAGAAATATAAAGAAACTACTCAGAATCTATGTAGAAAACAAAACCACACTTTAGTTTAAAAGTAAAAATCATTGTCAAACCAACAAGAAGTTTCGATTAAAACCAAAAATTATTTAAAAATAAAAGATAAAAACTTATCTCAAATCCTCCACAAAACTGTTGAGGTTCCTTTGAATCTTTTCTCTTTTACAGCACTCTTATTCTCAAAATAAAACTAAAATCAAAAAGGATAAAATAAATTTGTGGTGCCTAAAAACCTCTCCAAACTATCACTAAATTTTCTCAGAATTCCCCCTTTCTAACACTTTTCAGGACTTTCAGGCACACTTAAAAAAGTATCAACTTCCTTCTTTTATAAATCTCTAAGAGGTGTCTTGATAACTCCTCAAAATGTGTCCAAATTCGATGTATTTTCCAAAGGATGCCTCCTTTCACAAGTCTTCTAATCATATTTTCATTTTTAGGGGTTATAACCACCCTCTTTAACTAATAGGTGCCTCAAATGTCCCTTCAAAATTCGGCAAAATGAAGTAAACAGTCACATAACTGTCTCTGGCGCATAAGCGCGGGGCCTCTGGCGCTTAGGCACGGTCTTCTCTGTTTCTTCAGCGCTTAAGAGTCGGATCTGATGCTTAGGCGCTAAAACACTTTTGCACCATTTTCAAATTTTTGCTCCAAATTTGATCATTTTTCACATCTTTTAGCATTTTTCACATTTTTACTTGTACATGAAAGAAAAACACACAAATATCTTCCATTAAAATGCAATATCTCAAAAAATAGGTATAAAAATGTGTGTAAAAACACTATATATTTTAAATGTATCACACTACTGGTTATTTTTTTTTTATATGAGTGTGTGTTGAATTCTCGTGCAATGCTAAGACGATAATTCATTACTCTATCGCCATGAATTTTCTTGCACATATCAAAAATTATAACCAAACTTGAGCCACCTTCAACCCAATTGACCTAAATTTATTTTGTAACCAGTTTAAAGTATATAAGGCATAATAGTGTTTTGAGTTAAATTCAAAATGATGGGTGTAAAAAAGTCGGGTCGAGTCAAGCTCACGCTTAAGCTTGATCAATTAATCAATTTCGAGCTCAAGCTCGAGCTTGAGCCAATTCACAAGCTGCTTGTTTATTATAAAAGAGAAAAAATAATATTAACTAAAGCTAGTGCTTAATTAAAATAACAAAAAGAAGAAGCAACTAAGACATAAACAATAAAAAATTTACTTAATATAAAACTTTAAATATCACTTTTACAATATTTTTAACAGTTTAAAGATAAAGTTTTGAAATTTAATATATTTTAAGTATATTTTAAACGAGCCAGCTTACGAGCCAATGAGTCGAGTTGGGACTTGCTAGCTTAAGCTTGNTATTCATAAGCAAGCAGGTTTAAAGTCCATTTACATCTAGTTATTTCATAAAAATAATCTAACCTTTCTTAAGGTGTCTTACATAAACATAATTAATACTAGCTTCACCTAATAAGTATTAAGGTTTAAAGTTTAAGTATAGACAATAATTTCANCTTTTAGCAACCCTAATCATGTAGTCATAAGATAATAAGAGTTTGAGCAAGATTTAAAAATT
>JXCR01147227.1:30289-73755 GCA_002079205.1 Phalaenopsis hybrid cultivar
TCATCTCTTTTACAAATTTTCTGAAGTTAATTATATTTTAATATTAAATTTAGAAAAAAAAAATGAACCATATAGTCTTAATATAATTCAATTAATGTTGAGATAAAAGCAATTTTTTTTTAAACCGTAAAAGCTTTTTTATAAATAATTCTCATTTTAAAATGAATTTAATTTTCTATCCATTTGGAAAAAGTTAATTTTAAAATATAGCCATAATTTTTTTTTCTATCTAGTAATTAGAATCAACACTTTTTTTAAGCTTAAATATTATAACAGCTATTTATCTAATTTTAAAAAATGATAGAAAATATATAAATCATTTTCAAATATCTATATTACTGTTAGATCTTGGATTGTCTTTTATGAAAACTTCATGAGAGTTAGAACCAAGTGATGAAGAAAATCAAGTGAATCAAGACTTAATATGGAGTGAACTAGGGGAGAGTCTTTTTATTCGTATTTTTGCCTCCTATATTATAGGAGTGTATTTCGTACAATTATAGAAAAAGATGAAACAATTATGGAAACCACTCTTAATATGATTAATTCTCTAATAAATTGTATGTATTACAATTTGAATTTTTATATCTGTGTAATTGGATGAATGACTTGTTAGAATTCGGGAGACTGAGGAAATCGCCTGGGTAGCGATCATGTATGGTCTTTGGATGACCGAGACGTTCGGTCGAATGACAATCTTGTCTGACATGGCAAAAGCGGGTCGTTCAATTGCGATTCAGGGGTTTTCTGCCTGCACTTTGGTTGGTCATTTGGTTGACTAATGAGCTAATTAGTTTTATTAGGCGAATCGTAGCTCACTTATCATTATGAATCGAGTCTTATGGGACCTGCATCTCGTCTACCTGGTCAGTTCGTCGCCTTAGTCGGATACCCCTATTTGCAAGTTCTTAGGCAAATTTTGTTGCTGCCTGTGTGGGGTATCCGACAAGATTTGCCACTACGATAATTTAGGCCTTACCCTTGGCGGATCTTGTCGTTGTCAAGCGATGGACCATCTTCAAAGCTTTGACCTGTCATAGGTTTAGAGACGAGGCTTCACCCGCATAGTGGTAACTTCTCGGTCAATTGTTTACCATTGAGGTAAGTTTTTTTTATTTTCGACCGTTCGTTATCTTTGAGATTCATGCAGTTAGTTCGAGCGTATATAATTACTAAAAACTTCAATCAATGTATAGCTTTATAATGATTTTCATCATTACAGATAATAAAAAATATTAACAATAAATTAAGTTGATTGAGGGCTTAATTACAGAATATTGCTTTCAATCAAGTAAATTAATCTTCTTCAGAGTAATTTTCTTAAAAACCATTAAATAAATATATAATAAATTAAATTTCAAAAATTTTCGAGATCTTTATATTAAAATTAATGATAATATACTTAATCTATTATGATTTTAAAAAGATACCAATTAATTAAATTNATACCATCTTCAAAGCTTTGAGCTGTCATAGGTTTAAAGATGCGGCTTCATCTGCTTAGTGGTAACTTGTCGGTTGACTGTTACCTTTGAGGAAAGCTTTTTATTTTCGACCGTTCGTTCTCTTTGAGATTCATGCAGCTAGTTCTAACGTATACAATTATGGGGCATGCATCTCGTCCACCAGGCCGGTTTGTCGCCCCAGTCGGAAGCCCCTATTTGCAAGGTCTTAGGCAAATCTTGTTGCTGCTTGTGTGGGTTATCCGACGTGATTTGCCGTTATGATGATTTAGGCCTTACCCTTGGCGTATCTTGTCGTTGTCAAGCGATAGACCATCTTCAAAGCTTTGACCTGTCATATATTTAAAGATGCAGCTTCACCTGCTTAGTGGTAACTTGTCGGTTGACTGTTACCTTTGAGGAAAGCTTTTTATTTTTGACCATTCGTTCTCTTTGAGATTCATGCAGTTAGTTCTAGCGCATACAATTACTAAAAACTTCAATCAATGTATAGCTTTATAATTATTTTCATCATTATAGATAATAAAAAATATCAACAATAAATTAAGTTGATTAAGAGCTTAGTTACAGAATATTGCTTTCAATCAAGTAAATTAATCTTCTTCATAGTAATTTTCTTAAAAACCGTTAAATAAATATATAATAAATTAAATTTCAAAAATTTTGGAGATCTTTATATTAAAATTAATGATAATTTACTTAATCTATTATGATTTTAAAAAAGATACCAATTAATTAAATTGATTTTAAAAATTTACTAATTAAATTGATGCAAATTAAACAAAAATACTTAATTAATTGATTTTAAAAAAAATTTCTAATCTAATATTAAGAGATACAAATTAATATATATATATATATATATATATATATATANTTTATATTTGAATTTAAGTTTTATGAATGAATTTATTTTTGTATTTACAATGCATATATATGATTAATTATTCTTTTTTTTTATGATCTTGATGTCAAAATAAATTTTGTTGGAAAAAAATAATATTTTTTATTAAACTTATTTCTAGAAAACTCCTACTTAATTTTAATTTTTATAGATCCTTCCAACTCTGTGTTTTTTTCCTCAGAACTTTTCGGTCAAAAATCTCTTTAACGACCAAATATGATAAGTTACAACCCAACTTTTCATTTTGATTAGGTCAACCGTAGTCAACAATTTAACGGTCAACCATTACGGTCAATTAGTTAACGGTCGGCTATAGGTTATTCAAACTAATTGAAAATGGATCTCCGTTATTTGGGTCAACTATTCTAGTTTGATTTTTTTTTTTTTTTTATTCTATAGTATATCACTTNGTTATTAACGCTGGCCAATTCATGGGCAATGAATTCAGCATGCCAACGAACAAACAGCCAATGAGAAAATTTATCTCATTATATTTGAATTTAAGTTTTATGAATGAATTTATTTATTTATTTACTATGCATATATATGATTAATTAGTCTTTTTTTATGATCTTGATGTCAAAATAAATTTATTGGGAAAAAATAATAATTTTTACTAAATTTATTTCTAGAAAACTCCTAATTTATTTTAATTTTTATAGATCCTTCCAACCCTGTATTTTTTTTGTGAGAACATTGCGGTCAAAGTTCTCTTTAACGACCAAATATGTCCAGTTACAACCCAACTTTTCATTTTGATTAGGCCAACCGTGGTCAACAATTTAACGGTCAACCATTACGGTCAAATATTTAACGGTCGGCCATATGCTTGAAAATNTCATGGACAATGAAGTTAGCATGCCAACGAACAAAACCGCCAATGAGAAAATTTAGCTCAATATATTTGAATTTATGTTCTATGAATGAATTTATTTATGTATTTACTATGCATATATATGATTAATTAGTCTTTTTTAATGATCTTGATGTCAAAATAAATTTATTGGGAAAAAATAATAATTTTTACTAAATTTATTTCTAGAAAACTCCTAGTTTATTTTAATTTCTATAGATCCTTCCCACCCTGTATTTCTTTTGTGTGAGAACATTGCGGTCAAAGTTCTCTTTAACGACCAAACATGAAGTTACAACCCAACTTTTCCTTTTGATCAGGTCAACCGTGGTCAACAATTTAACGGTCAACCATTACGGTCAAATATTTAACGGTCGGCCATATGCTTGAAAATGGATCGCCGTTTTTTGGGTCAACTATTCTAGTTCGATTTTTTTTTTTATTCAAGAGTATATCACTTCTAACATGATTTAATTTGAACTATTTTATTTATTTAATTTAACTAAAANTTTGAAAATGGATCTCCGTTATTTGGGTCAACTATTCTAGTTCGATTTTTTTGTTTTTATTCAAGAGTATATCACTTCTAACATGATTTAATTTGAACTATTTTATTTATTTAATTTAACTAAAAATCTTTGGAAAAGGGTTGATGCTACTTTCCTTGGGATGACATTAATAATTTATTTTAAAAAATTTCCTTCTAAGATGCTAATTTTAACTTTAATATTTTCATAACTTTTTATAAATTAAAATAATAAATTCTTTTGATTAATAAAAATACCCTAAAATGTATCGATACCAACACTTGAACGTCGATATGATACAACACAGACAAATAACACATTTATTTTTAATAAATAAAAGAAACATACATACTTTTAACATGATATTATAATATTTATTAAGTAATATATTTTTATGCATAAATTTAATATATATGAAATAAATAAAAATGATCATTACTTTATAATGATGAAAACTATAAAAGGTTATTATCTTATTTTTGATAAGTACTAGAAGATTTTTGACAGTATAGTAATGAATTATTGTTTTAGTGTTGCACTCAGTTTGGCGTCGTTTGTGGGAAACCACAATATCACCATCGAAGAACTTGTGAGGCTCACTAAATGACCACTAGACTCAATACCCGTGACAACAGAGCATCCTCCTCCAAACCCATAGTTTTACAGAGCTATCGCGAAGCCAAGGGTGGCATGCCTCTTCATCTTCCTGCCCTAGAAGATGTTATCCTACCGACGAAGGTGTCTCGAGTTCTTTTCCTGGAAGATCAAATTAGAGATCCTACAACACCTACACAGGTCTCAACAGGTGCCACCCGCACCATTGAATGAAATTTGTTTACCACTAACTCAATGAGCTACGAGAAATGCACCGCTTGAAAATAGTCGTACTGGCTACCCCGAATGAAACATTTCCCCTACCAAGACGGGATGCTGGCCTCTTAGATATTGCCCGCTCCACTTGTTCATCTCTCGCAACTCACCAGACACCGCCCTACCTTACTGTCATTCCAAATGATGTTATTCGTGACAAGCTACAACGCCTTGTCAGGGAAGAGTTCCCCTTAGATAAAAGGCATCGCCTCGCACTCACCACAACTTTCAAGAATTCTCTCCCTCAGTAGAGGCGGTTCTCCAACATCATATCCCAGCAGGCTTCAAACTCTAGGACGACAACTATAAAGGGGCAACTGACCCCTACGAGAATGTTTATTACTATCGAACCTTGCAACTCAAGTGATTGCGACTGCAATCATCATTTTATAGTGGAACTCTTCAGCTGAGTCATATCCCATGATTTTTCCCTTTACGAGTTTTCTACTTAAGAACTTTAGGTGTCACCACTAGTTGTTTTCTATCTTCTGTTTGCACTGAAGTTTCGTACAATGCTAAGATGATAATATATTACTCTAGTGTCGTAAATCTTCTAGTATGCATCAATTCATAACTCAAAATAGCAGGTAAATTTAAAAATAAAAAAAAATATGAAAATATTATGGACATAAAAAATTAATACTACATACAAAAAAAAGATGTCCAAATATATTATAAATATTTTATGAATATTTTACATATCTATTCAAATTCTTGTGATCAATGAGAATCCTAGATTTTCTCGCTTTATTACAACTTTGGATTCTCCTANATTTTTATAAATTAAAATAAAAAATTCTTTTAATTTATAAAAATACCCTAAAATGTATCGATGCCAACACTTGAACATCGATATGATACAACACAGATGCATAACATATTTATTTTTAAGAAAATATAAGACACATACATACTTTTAACATTATATTATAATATTTATTAAGTAATATATTTTTATGCATAAATTTAATATATATGAAATAAATAAAAATGATCATTACTTTATAATGATGAAACTACAAAAGGTTATTATCTTATTTTTGATGAGTACTAGAAGATTCTTGATAGTATAGTAATGAATTTTTGTTCTAGTGTTGCACTTAGTTTGGCGCTGTTTGTGGGAAACCACAATCCCACCATCGAAGAACTTGCTAGGGTCACTAAATGGCCACTAGACTCAATACCCGTGCCAACAGAGCATACTGCTCAAAACCCATCGTTCTACAGAGCTGTCGCGAAGTCAAGGGCGACATGCCTCTTCATCTTCACGTCCTAAAAGATGTTATCCTGCCGACGAAGGTGTCTCGACTTCTTTTCCTGGAAGATCGAATGCATAGAGAGGGGTAACTAGCCCGTACAAGAATGTTGATTACTATCAAACCTTATAACTTTTTCTATATGTGGGGCAAGTGGTTGCGACTGTAATCATCATTTTATAGTGAAACTCTTTAGTTGAGCCAAGACCCACTACTAATTATTTTTTATCTTCTATTTTTGTTGAAGTTTCTTACCATGCTAAGATGATAATATATCACTCTATTGTCATAAATCTTCTAGCACGCATCAATTCATAACTAAAAATAGCAGGTAAATTTAAAAATAAAAAAATATAAAAATATTATGGACATAAAAAAATAAATATTACATACAAAAAAAAGATTTTCAAATATATTATAAATATTTTATGAAAATTTTACCTATCTATTCAAATTCTTGTGATCAATGAGAATCCTAGATTTTCTCGCTTTATTACAACTTTGGATTCTCCTAATTCACTAATTGCTTGGATTCCTCAGCACAAAATGACATTAATTGATGGGTAGTAGTACTCAAGGAAAGCTAGAATTGCAATAATTTGTACAGTGGATTTATAAATATTTTATTACAATTAGAGAGCAATAAAAAAGTCTTTAATAATAAAAATATATTAGAATACTAACTATAAATATTTTTTACTATAAATATTAAAAACATATTAATATTAATATGATTATATAATAACCAATAAATAACAAATTACCCCGACAATTAGTCAACACGTTTTTCTTCGTGAATTTAGGAGGAGCAGCAAACGCTAGCGTGTTTCCAACAATACATTGCCGTGTGGCTTTGGGCTATTTTACAATGTCACATCATACATTAATTCAACGAAGCAGTTGGGCCTTCTGACTTTTAGTTTGGGCCGACTTTTGTGGGCTTGAGAAGCGTCGAATAAATTCTATGAGCTTTTCATGCAAGGCGGGGCTCACCGTCAGCGGAGATTGTGGCGGCTCATGCGCAGATAACAGAAGGTGTTCCCCACATGTTATTATAATGAGGCACTTACATGCATCACGACCAATTCTTAAGTATTTACATATTTAACAACTATATTTTAATTGTTACATTTATACCAGTGAAACTTTGCACATTAAATTTATCATTGTAAGTTAGAAAAATGAATTTCACATTTTTTTATGAGGTGTGCAAGTTAATTTTGGGTGCAAGTAAATTAAAGTCGACTTTGTGAGCCGGTTCAAACTCGACTCGATAAGTGGCTTGTGACCTGAGCTCAATGAGCTGACAAGTCAAGCTCAAGTTAGTCCCAACTCGACTCAATAACTTTAGAGGAGGCTTGCTAAAAAAAATACAAACATAAAATATCCTCAAATTATATGAATTTTCAAAATTTTTATTTTTTATTTTTTTTTTTGTTTCAAAATTTTTATTTTAAATTATTTAAAAATTAAAAAATTAGCATTTAATATTTTTAAAACAAAGTGTTTTATTATTATTTATCACCTAATTACTCATTATAATTGTTATTTCATTATAACTCTAATTTAAATTAATAATATTTTCTCTTTTACAATATATAAGTCGGCTCATGAGCCAATTCAAACTCATAAATTTAAATCAAACTCAACTCGTATCCACCCCTTGTTAAACCTGAATTTTGCTAGTATGGAAGTGATTCAGCTTCAAACTTCAAAGTCACTCAATATCACATAACAAAATTTATACATATAAATGATGAATGATACATGACATGATAAATATTAAGTAGTCAGTTTTCAGCCAGCTTTTGATTCCTAGTGGTTGGTCCACATTTTCTTCCATTGACATATTGTGCCCCATCACATCACCTCTATGGTATAGTTGAGAGATTGAGCGCCGAATTAAATACATTTCAAGCTATCCTCACATAAAGGCTATAAAATATATTGTGCGTTCCTTCTACAAAGAAATAAGATTAAGACTTTACATTTGAGAGTTAGTATTTTGTTTGGTAAATGAAGGAAAAAAACACCATCACAATGAATCCACATAGTAACTACTCTAAGAGATTTTAGTCTTTGATGTGTCAACAACAAATTTATTGTGATGCATGAATCTCAAAATATTTTGAGCTAGAAATATTTCAAATACAAATTCATCATCATCCAAGTTGCAATTTCATCAAAGAGCATCTCATCAAAACGAAGCCAACGACTCTAAAATCGGTTCAATCCAAGTTCAATCAAGCCCTGATCAATGCATTGAACGCCATTGAATGATTTAGATAGCCAATTGAATGTCCAAATGAACTTTGATTTGAAAAAAACTATAGTCAAATTGAGCGTTTCGATGAGATGTATCCAAATAGTATAAGAACGCCTAATTTTGGGGTCATTAAGGGTCCGTTTGGGACAACTTTTTGGCTGCTTTGTTTTTCAGACCACCACGAAAATTCTGTTTGGGGAACTGCTTTCTAGAAATTTTTGTGGTAGAAAGTTATTTTTTTCAACCTAACATTTTAAAGTGTGGTGACTGCTAAAAATTTACGGTCTACTTTTAAAGTTAAAATAAATTTGTAATAGTCACCACAACTTTTTGAACAACAGTTTCTTTTGCAGCAACTTCACGACAGCTTATTCAAACTGCTGTAGCTGCCCCAAACATACCTCAAGTTACCCAAATACTTAAAAAATCACATATGATATGTCAATCAGCAAAGACAAATTAGGTAGCTAAATTAGAAGTTTTCTATAATTAGGAGCTTCCTTATTTAAATATTTTCAATATCTTTATTCTGATTTATTTTCCTTTTAGCTCAATATTTAGATTAGGAATATGTATTATGAGGTAACTTAGAATAGAATATTTTGTATCTAAAATAGATTGTAAGATTATTATTTAATGGAATAAAAACAAAGGGAAAAGACATCAAGCCTAGTCAGCATTCATCCTAATTTTCTCAAAACTTTGACATGGTATCAGAGCCAAAATATTGCCCTAATCACCGGTAGTTATTGGAGAACCGTCAAGACTTCCTTCTCGCCGGTCTTCTTGCTGGAAGGGAAGAACTATTTTTTTTTACTTGATTCGCTCATCAAATGATTTTTGTTCGTTGGACTGCTTCATCCGCCTTCAATTCGCCTTCTACTGCTTAGTCCCGGGCCGCTTCATCCTCCTTCGTTCAGTTTGGCTGCACCGTCCTCCATTGATCTTTGACTACGACTACGTCCTCTCCTTCTCGTGCCTAGGCTCGCCAGTTGGTGCCCCTCCTTGCCGGCAAATGGCCAGCCGTCAACCTTCCTAGCTATTCCAGAGACCCCTTACTCCCTCGCGCCAGCCTTAGAGCTCTGGTCCTCTTCTACCCGAAGCCTTCATTGGGTAGCTGGGAGTTGTGGAAGATTGGATATGCAACTCAACAGACAGATAGATGGCTTCAGTGGTTCCCAATCGGAGGAGGAATACCTCGCTCTTTGCCTCCTCACGCTCGCCAGTTACAGATCCCCCGCTTTCTCTTAAAACCCGCCCCAAACTCTCGATCACAAGTGCTCCCTCTACGGCAAAGCTTTCGTGTCCTACCTGGCCTATTCTGATTTAGCGGTGGGTTCAGCCAAACCATTTTCGATTAAGGTTTAAGAGAGAGAACACATGGTAAAAAAAAGAGAGGAAATCCCAGGCGAAAGCCGCAAGACGAACTGAGAACGAAAAGATAACTATTGTGTTTGTATTGTCATTCATCTGATTCAGATTTCTTTGCTAGAAATCGTTGCTTCTGCGACATCTTCCATTGATTCTTACGCTTCTCTCCGTCCGCTTCGACTTTAGTTTCTTGGTCGCACTCAAGGATTGAAGGCTTCGAAAATCCTTCCTAGAACCACGACTTCGACATTTCAGCTTCAGCACTTTTGACGTGAAGATCAAGGAACAAATCGTCATCATCGTCGCAGAAAGTATCAATAGCATTTGGATCGTATAACAGGACACATAACTTATTTGTGGGCTATGATCGACACCATTTAGATCAGGACGCGGATCCTACTTGTAGGTTATGATCGATAGCATTTGGATTGTGTAACTAGATCCTATTTGTGGGTTATGATCAGTAGCATTTTGATCGTGTAATTGAAAATTGATCCTTCTTATGGCTATGATTCGAATTTCTGAACGACTATGATAAAGGATTGTTTTTTTTTACTTCGCTCAAATCATGTTATGGTTCAGGAGTTGTCTCTGAGGCTTCGACATTCTCGACTTTGACAGCTTTGGCTTCGACAATCACGGCTTTAGGATTCTTTGTCCCAGCAGTGTTATCAGTTTATTTTTGACAAATTGGTGATTTCTGATAAGTGAGCTTCAATTTGAGGGGGGATGTCAATCAGGAAGAACAAAAATCAGGCAGCTAAATTATGAGTTTTCTATAATTAGGAGCTTCCTTATTTAAATTATTTTCAATATCTTTATTTTGATATATTTCCCTTTTAGCTGAATATTTAGATTAGGAATATATATTATTAAGTTACCTAAAATAGATTATACATAATATTTTGTACCTGAAGTAGATTATAAGATTATTCTTTAATGGAATGAAAGCAAAAGAAAAAGGCATCGAGCCTATTCAACATTCAGCCTATTTTTCTTAAAACTTTGACATGTTAAAGTGTGATCAGCATGAACTATTTGATCAGGTAGTTGTGAAAATTATGAGTCAAAAGACCAAAACATCCCTCCCCAAAATACTATAATTTTGCCCTCTCTCTCCACTTGAGAAAAAAGGGAAGAAATGAAGGATTAGTGGAATAGCATATTCTGAAGAGAAGACCCAATGAGTAACCATTGGCCTCTGTAGCTGCCAGCCACCATGGAACACCAACTTTCGTAGTCGCGGATCATCGTTGACCACCACCACCACCCATCACCACCTTCTGTTGCCGACAAACAACCATTGATGACCACTTTTGCTACCCTTATATTTCAAGATTTTCCTATATTTAGTATTTTTTGAGCTATATAAAGACAAGTGAGTTTTTCAGTGTAAGATCTTAACCTTATTCTCTGTCATGGGAGTAGAATGTGCCCATATACTTATAAACATATTATAGATTGCTTTGACTAGACCATACCCAATGATTTTTTATCTTTCTAGAACGTTTTTACATAAAATCTTGGTGTCTTATCCCACAACTTTTCTTTTATTTATGTCTATGCTAGGTTTTCGTACAATACAAAGATGTTAAATTATCACTCAACCACCACAAATTTTGTAGGACGCAACAAATTCCCTTATAGAAATGAATTTCAAAGTAAACAAAGAAAAAAATATGATTGATCAATAAAGAAGAACATGATCCAAATGAAAGAGCAACTAAACTTGGCCTTCATAAGGCCACATTTCACAAACAAAATAGTAAAAAGTCATCAATGGCTCTTCTATTATTAGATATATACCATTTTCTTTCCTTAGATTTAAGCATAATGTTGAAATCTCCCCACCAATCGCGGAAGATTCATCATTTGGTCAACATTAGAAACATCAAAAGAAATATTAATCAATGATAGAGCACAATGCATCAGATCCATCCAAATAAATAAATATGATTCTATTGCATGGACTCATGAAGATAAAGAGAGAGAGAGAAGAGACCGTTCATTTGAAAAAATAAAGGGAATTTCCATAATTACCTACCACAATTCTTCTGTATTTACATATCGAACATTTAAAATTTAATATTTACACTCACAATATTTCGTTAANGTAAGTGGAATAACATATTCTGAAGAGAAAACCCAATGAGTAACCATTGGCCTCTGTAGCTGCCAGCCACCATGGAACACCAACTTTCGTAGCCGCGGATCATTGTTGACCACCACCACCACCAATCACCACCTTCTGTTGCCGACAAACAACCATTGATGACCACTTTTGCAATCCTTATATCCTAAGATTTTCCTATATTTAGTATTTTTTGAGCTATATAAAGACAAGTGAGTTTTTCAGTGCAAGATTTTAACCTTATTCTCTTTGTCATGGGAGTAGAGTGTGCCCATATACTTATAAACATAAAATAGATTGCTTTGACTAGATCATACCCAGTGATTTTTTATCTTTCTAGAACTCTTTTACATAAAATCTTGGTGTCTTATCCCACAACTTTTCTTTTATTAATGTCTATGCTAGGTTTTCGTACAATATAAAAATGTTAAATTATCACTCAACAGCCACAAATTTTATAGGACGCAACAAATTCCATATAGAAATGAATTTCAAAGTAAACAAGAAAAAAAATATGATTGATCAATAAAGAAGAACATGATCCAAATGAAAGAGCAATTAAATTTGGCCTTCATAAGGCCACATTTCACAAACATAATAGAAAAAGTCATCAATGGCTCTTCTACTATTAGATATATACCATTTTCTTTCCATTGATTAAGCATAATGTTGAAATCTCCCCACCAATCGCGGAAGATTCATCATTTGGTCAACATGAGGAACATCAAAAGAAATATTAATCAATGATAGAGCACAATGCATCAGATCCATCCGAATAAATAAATATGATTCTATTGCATAGACTAATGAAGATAGAGAGAGAGAGAGAGAGAGAGAGAGAGAGGAGACCGTTCATTTGAAAAAGTAAAGGGAATTTCCATACTTACTACCACAATTCTTCTGTATTTACATATCGAACATTTAAAATTTAATATTTACACTCACAATATTTCGTTAACATAAACATATGCATGAAAACAAATATTTAACTTATAAAAAGTCAATAAATGGTGATATATATATATATATATATTAAACACTTAAAGTATTATATTTAATACAATTTTAATGATTATAATACATAAAACCATATAAATAAAAAAGTATATTTAAAAAAAATAAATTAATACTAATGAAATTTTTAATATAATAAAAATTCGAATATTATGAAAATTTTAAAGATATAGCTAGTACATACTGTAAGGTTACTGTACATGAGCTGCTTCAAATTTCGATCAATTTTAATTCCTAACAATTTTTTTATAATATATATTAGCTTTAATTCTGTTTTTTTTTAGGATTTGAAATAAATTTAACTAATAAATACAATACTCTCTCTCTATTTGCGAATTATTAAATTTTACGGTTTATGAGATATATCGTGATAATATTTCATTTAATTCTCTACCATTTTTCAGTTATATAAAATTCAACAATTGAATTATGAACAAAGCAGCTAATTTTACAAGTTTGATGCCGATTTATATATCTAGAAATTTGTTCAACTACAGAATTAAATTTATCAAAAATAAATAAATTAAAAAAAAATAAAATAAGTAAGGATTCTACTAACTGGGAAGAGCAGCAGCAGGCCAAGCATTAGGAACTGATGAGCTATTATCAGTCCAGTTCTTCTCTCCCCAATGCCACAACATACTCTCCCAGAAACAGAACTCCTCAAAGCAGATATGAAGCCTTGGATCACTTATCTTCTTCTTCCAATGCCCATCCACAAACTCACCCTTCTCCGCCTGCCTTCGATCCCACTCCAACGCCGCCTTCTGCTTCGATCTCAAAAGACAATACCTCTGCAGCTTCGCCGACATCGTATCGTGCACTCCCCACCACCTAGCATGCGCCACATCGCTCGCAAACTCCTGCAGAATCTCAACATTCCAGTTACAGTCATAGTCCCGAAAGCACAACCATGGCTTCAGCCCAAGGTAGTGTAGAACATAAAGAACCGGCGGCTCGGCTCCAAACAATCTTATCTTCTTCTGCTTGATCTCCTCCTCGTCACCCACCCAGAAATGCTTCAAGAAGTTCATGTGCTTTGGCATTCGGTGCCACCATGTAAATATTTCATTCAAGTAGCCTTGATCTCCACCGTTGTAAGATTCGATCTCGTTGATATGATCCATCAGCAGATCAAATGTGCAATTTGATGGTTCGATAACCATTACGCCTGAATTGAAGAGCGTTGCATTGTTGCCTATGGCGGTGATTTCGGGCATCGCAAAGAGGAAATCGATGTTCTGGAGGATGAGGAGGTCGGCGTCAATGAAGATGATCTTGTCATACTCAGTCAATTGCCAAAGCCGGAATTTGCTGTAATTCCATTCATTATATGCATCGCGCTCTGCCTTGGGATTTCGAATCCTTTGGATTGTTCTCACCTTCCAACCGGCTTCCTCGAGGCCGTCTCGGTGATGGCTGCTGATTGTTTCGTCAACAAGTATGACTAGGTCTCGTGTAGAGCCGGCCAAACGGATGCTTTGAGCTGCAACAATGGCTCCACAAACGTAAATATGCGCCGAGTGAAGTATTGTGGCGTATGCTTCGCGCTGGCGACCTGATTCCAAATAGCGCCTCGCTGCAGCCGAAAGGATTATTAATTGTGATTTCTAAAGGCAGGACTGAGAGAGATTCAGGGAAGAAATTACCATGTGTTTTAAGTGGAACGGCTAGTTTGCAGGAACCAACAGGAAGCTGGAGCTTTTCTCTGAGATTTATAGGATCGGGATTGAAAAGCCAAGCATTTCCATCACGTAGAATCAAATTCTTGCAAGAGAAAAGATTAGGGATGGGAAAGCAGTCAGTGAGAAGGATTACATGAGTCTGTAGCTGTTGAGAAGCCAATTTAGCAGCAACGAGCTGTAAGTGAAATCGCGCGACATCTCTCGACCAATTTTTAGACATTTTATTGCAAGGAAGTTTGACAGCAATAAGGTCAAATAGTGTACTACTTGCTACTGTAGGATCAGGGAGATGCACACAAGTAGGAACTTCGAATTCTTCTTCCTCGTCGATCCATTCGGGATATAGATCCTCCCAGGTTAGGTTGGGCTTCGCAGTATCGAGAAGAAGAGGAAGTAACTCGGCACGTGGTAATAGTTGCTGCCATGAGTTGATCTCAGTGATGTTGAAATTTAGAAGGCCAACACTCAATTTTTGTTTCCTGCCGTCAAGTTTTGTGACTGCTTTTGAAATTTGGGTCCAGTTAATGTTCAAATTGGATAGATATCGAGAATCAGAAATATGCCTTCCCCATATCCAGCCAACATCAAAAAATTTGGACCTGAAATTTCAGATGCGTTATGGTTACTATTAATCAAAATAGAAATCTGGGCATGAATTCCCTCTAAATGATCACACAAATATAAACCGTTGGAAAAATAAGAAACAGAATTTATGGTTCTACTTCAAAATTGTTGTAAGCAGCAGCAGCGACAACAGTTTTATCCCAATAAGCAACGACAGTTTATCCCAATAGTTTGGGTCTGCGCTGTGAATCCTCTTTTTGAATTCATTATTGTTATGTGTAACATGGCATGTTGAGGGGTTGTTTGGTTTCAAGTGTTTACAATTTTAGCGCATTCATATTTGGAACACTTTATGAAGTTTGGTTGGTTATAGAAAAAATGCAAGAGATTAATTTTTTTTTTGTGTTTGGATTGTTGTAAAAGAAACCATTATTTTTATTTGTATTTTTTTTTTTTGTAAAAAATATTTCTAGGCTTCGAGGGCGGCCAGTGGCGAGCAGGCATGGTGGTGGCAGGTAGCAGTTAATTGGCAAAAGACTCGTAGCAGCAGTTGATGATGAGAAATGTGATGTGATTTTGGAATACACAAAAAACTAAATTAAATGGTGAATTTAAAAAACAATAAAAACTACTTTCAATTTAATTATCATTAAAAAAAAACACTTAAATTTTCACAACCCCTACAATCTTTTTACACTAAACTCAAAATATCTAGAATCAACTAACCCCTAAGCCTATTATTTGCTTACACTTTGGAATTAGCTTCCATTCATCTTAAGCTTACATTTACTCATTAGTCATGTAAATCTTTAGACGCTAAATTTATCTGTCTAATGTGCATATTTTCAACCCACCATTGTACAAGAATGCTCAAACCACACAAATCTATTTTAAACTACATTATCTTAAAAAGATACATCAATGGCCCACTAATATAATTATTTCTTAATTTAACCTTTAAAATTTTGACGCACATTACCTTAAAATTCCCATTTCTCCACACTCAGCATAGCTATCAACAAAGCTGACATTATCAAAATTCTGTAAAATTTATCTTCAAGTTTCGTGGCATCTTATCTTTATAATATTCATGAATCGCTTCTCTATTTTAAGCATTAAATCTCAAATATAAGCATTGCTTATTTTCTAATAATATTTAGTGATGATTGTTAATATCAATTATCAAATGCATTCAATTAGCATATTATATGTTTAGTCATCGTTCTACTACTTTTGTGCTCTTGATCTTATAAAAATTTCCTAGATTGTTCTTTTTCGTTAATTTCACAAGATGTTTCATTGTTGTGAATTATGATATCCATGGAAAGCATACAATAAGGTCTCTCATTTTGAATATCTTTTATAAATATCTTCACAACTAATATAATTGACTCAATTTNTGGAAAGCTAAGGTCTCTCATTTTGAATATCTTTTATAAATATCTTCACAACTAATATAATTGACTCAATTTTGATCCTCCAAGTAAACTTATGTAAATGCAAACCCTTTGGCACTATAATACTAATTATCATATTAATTAATTTTCCTGCAGCCTCCTACTAACCAACCCCCTGATGTCGTCCCTTCCAGCCACCACCCATACTGCCACCCCCTTCCAACAGCCTTCCTTGCTGTTGTGAGCCTCCCCAACCTTTCCAACACCCAGCCAGCCACATCCCTACTGCAGCCACCTCACCGTATCCTGCTACCACCCACCGTCGAGCCATCCGATAGTCAAACATTACCTTCCATTATCACCTTCTGAAAATCCAACCCTCCATGCTTGCTATTACTCCGTAAACCGCAACACCACCACCCCCAACATAAGCCCTAGTTGATTTTGTGTCGTGCCTTTTGATATTTCCTAGTTTCGAACGAACGTTGTTGTAGTGTCTATTTGATTTCCGTAATAAAAGTTGCATTTATATTGTCATTTGGCCCCTCCCCCAAAANCTATTGGAGACCAACTACAAAACCAGGTTTGATGTGACACGGTGCTCGTGGACGTCTGACACATCCTACTAGGGAAACCGTGACAATTTGATCGTACGACGAAACACGATGGGCTCAAGAACACTTATAAATTTACTGAGGGAGAAATGCAACGTTCTCTTACCCATCAAGGATTCTAGAGTAACAATTACATCTGTAAGGGAGAAGCCTGAAGTCCCACACGCCANGTATTGGAGACCAACTACAAAACCAGGTTTGATGTGACACGGTGCTCGTGGACGTCTGCCACATCTTACTAGGAAAACCGTGACAATTTGATCGTACGACTAAACACGATGGGCTCAAGAACACTTATGAATTTACTGAGGAAGAAATGCAACGTTCTCTTACCCATCAAGGTATCTAGAGTAACAATTACATCTGTAAGGGAGAAGCCTGAAGTCCCACACGCCACTTTTCTGCACTCAGTTCGAGAAGCCCTAGTGACATTAGCCTTAGTCTTCTTAGAGGGAAATGAGGAGGACACAGATCCACCGGAGAACGTCTAGCCACTGGAGGCTGAGTTTCAAAAGATGATGACCGACAAACTACCAGAGGGTTTATCGTAGCTTAGGGATATTCAGCATGTCATAGATCTTATTCCAGGATCAGTGTTGCCANACAAAAGCAACAGATGTACCTGCCTCAATGCAGACAACCCCGTACAGCTGGAGGCCCAAGCAGGAGCACATATGGAGTGGGAAGGACCAGACAGGGTGTTCATAGTGGAAAGAAGCTNCAAAAACATTAAAAACTACTTTCAATTTAATTATCATTAAAAAAAACACTTATATTGTCATTTGGCCCTACTACAATATTCCTAGCCACATCCCTACTACAGCCACCTCACTGTATCCTACTACCACCCACCGTCGAGTCATCCGATAATCAAACATTACCTTCCATTGTCATCTTCTGACAATCCAACCCTCCATGCTTGCTATTACTCCGTAAACCGCAACGCCACCACCCTCAACATAAGCCCTAATTGAGTTTGTGTCGTGCCTTTTGCTATTTCCTAGTTTCGAACGAATGTTGTTGTAGTGTCTATTTGATTTCCGTAATAAAAGTTGCATTTATATTGTCATTTGGCCCCTCCCCCAAAAACCCACCCACCACCATCCACTCCTAAAATCTAACTATTATGCCGAGAAGTCAATTGTTGGAACCTGATAAAAACTTTATCATGGGCGACATACAACGAATACTCCACCAAGTACTACAACGACTCAAGGTCATTGAGGAAAGGACCATGGGTGAGGTCACCGTTGACCGTAAAAGCGGATCTGTGGATGAGAGCCGGAAGAATAGTTGAACACCTTTCTTAGGGATGTCTTCAATAAAAAGGAGGATCGACCTGGGCATTTCAGAATTCAGTATCAAAGGTGGTCGAGAAAGGAAGTGCCTACTGGAGAGCATAGAGATCTGGAAGTTAAGGTGGATCGACAAGACTTCGATGGGAGGATGACTCTAGATGATTTTCTTGAGTGGATATAGACTGTTTAGCGAATCTTTGAATGCAAGGGTGATTCCAATGACAGAAGAGTGAAGTTAGCCACCACCAAGCTAACGAAGAGTACTTGTGATTGGAGAACTTGAGAGGAAAAGACAGAGAGAAGGACGGAATAAAATCACTTCTTGAGAGAGGATGAAGAAGGCAATACAAGAATAATACATACCCTCACACTACCGTCGGGATATTTTCATGAAACTCCAATACCAGCAGCAGGACCTATCAATGGAATACACGACAGAATTTATGTAGCTTAAATTGAAATATGAACTAAAAGGGACAGAGGAGCGCTCCATAGCCAAGTATTTTGGAGGCCTGAGGCCCACACCGGTCATGTGGTCCAACTACAAACTTATTGGACACTGAGGGATACACAAATATTAGCGCTAAAAGTGGAGATACAACAAAAGCGACAGAGGTACCTGCCTCAATGCAGACAACCCCCTACAGCTGGAGGCCCAAGCAGGAGCACATATGGAGTGGGAAGGACTAGACAGGGAACAACTCAGTGGAAAGAAGCTTGAGAAGAGCCGCATGCCCCGTACAGTTCCAGCCTGAAAATGCTTCTGATACCACATATATGGCCACATCACCTCCAGCTACCCAACAACTTGAGGAAGTGAGTGATGAAGAAACAGGTGAAGATCAGTGTGTCCTAGTTGTAAGAATATTTTGCAGACAAAACAACAGAGCAATTATTCGTGGTTGAGGCACATTATCTTCCTCACCAGATGTACAATGAGAGAAAGTTTGCAGCCTCATTATTGATGGTGAAAGTTTTGAGAAAGTGGACTTCGCTTTCATGATGAAGTTGGCCTTAACTACACAAAAACACACAGCCCTATTCTCTAATATAATTGACGAAAGGAAATGAGATACATGCAGATCAATAATGCCCGATAGAGTCTATTGGAGACCAACTACAAAACCAGGTGTGATGTGACACAGTGCTCGTGGACGTCTGCCACATCCTACTAGGGAGACCATGACAATTTGATTGTAAAATGAAACACGATTGGCTCAAGAATACTTATGAATTCACTGAGGGGGAAATGCAACATTCTCTTACCCATCAAGGATTCTAGAGTAACAATTACATCTGTAAGGGAGAAGCCTGAAGTCCCACACGCCACTTTTCTGCACTCAGTTCGAGAAGCCCTAGTGACATTAGCCTTAGTCTTCTTAGAGGGAAATGAGGAGGACACAGATCCACCGGAGAGCGTCTAGCCACTGGAGGCTGAGTTTCAAAAGATGATGACCGACAACCTACCAGAGGGTTTATCGTAGCTTAGGGATATTCAGCATGTCATAGATCTTATTCCAGGATCAGTGTTGCCAAACAAACTTGCATACCTATTGAGGCTAACAGAGTACATGTTACAACAAGTATAGGATTTCAATACCAAAAGATTGATGAGAGAAAGTACCAGCTCGTGTGTTATTCCCGTGTTGATTGTACCCAACAAGGACAACTCGTAGAGGATATGCATCAATACTTTAGTTATCAATAAGATCATTATCAAATATCGATTTCAAATCCCTCGCTTGAATGACCTGCTGGATCAGTTACATAGAGTCGTAGTATTTTCCAAGATTGATCTACGCAGTGGAGATCATCAGATCATAATGACACCAAGAAACGAATGGAAGACCGCCTTCATGACCAGAGATGGGTTGTACAAGTGAACTGTCATGTCATTTAGGTTATCCAGTGCACCTAGTACATTCATGAGACTAATGAATCAAGTGCTTTAATTTTACATAGAGAAGTTTGTGGCTGTTTACTTCGACAACAAGCTTATTTATAGTAGTTTAAAGGAGGAGCACTCACAACATTTAAGATGGGTTTTTGAGGTCTTGTGGTCGGAGAAGTTAAATGCCCACTAGAATGCCACTTCATGATGACGCATGTTTTTTGGGTTATATTGTATCTGATATAGGCATTCAGATGGAGCCTATAAATATAGAGGTGATCGTGAGCTAGACACTCCCATAGTCCTTTGTCGAGCTGAGGCAATTTTTAGGGGTTAGCACAGGCGATTCATCAGAAACTTCAACATCATTACAACCCCCTCTGACAGAGCTTCTGAAGGGAGAGCAGTTTAAGTGGCCAAAGGCAGCCCAATTCAGTCTTAACACCTTGAAGAAGGTGGCATAGTCACCAATGTTAACTTTACCAAATTTCGGCTAGTTATTCGAGGTGAAGTGTGTCGCTTCTAAAATTAGAATCGGAACAGTGTTGAGCTATAGAAGATAACTTATAGCCTTCTTCAGTGAGAAATTAAACGAATACAAAAGATAATATTCGACAAACGACAAGGAGTTCCGTGTCATTATGAGAGCTCTTCACCACAAGAGTCACTACTTGCTGACAAGCGAGTTCACTTTATTCACAGATCACGAGGCGCTAAGATTCTTCAACAATCTAAACAAGCTGAAGAGTAGACTTGCTTCATGGGTTGAGTTCTTAGCATCATTCCAGTTCATGCTCAAGCACAAGGCAAGAAGTCAGAATTGAGTCGTCGATGCCTTGAGCCGCCACCATTTGCTAATTATCACCCTACTGACTAGAGTTGTGAGATTTGAGGCAGTGGAGTTGTACAGGGTAGATGAGGATTTCAGGAAAATCTGGAAACAATGTCAGAAGAAGTCCACTGGACCATACCATAGACATGATGATTCTTTATTCCACCAAAACAAATTGTGAGTTCCGAAATGTTTGTTGAGGGAAGCCAACATTCAGGAGAGTCATAGGGGGGAACTAGTAGGTCATTTTGGTAGAGACAAGACCCTCACATTAGTTTATGACTCTGACAAATGAGACATTTTGAGTGATACATCCGACAGTGCAAAGTTTGCCACCTAGTCAAGACCCGAGGGCAAAATACAATGCTATACATAGCATTACCGACACCACAGGCCCCTTGGGCAGATGTCAGCATGGATTTCGTGGTGGGACTTCAGAGAACATACCAAGCCAAAGATTCAATGATGGTTGTACTTGACAAATTCTTGAAGATGGCTAATTACTTGTCGTGTCACGGGACATTAGACGCATTTTATGTCATTGATTTGTACTTCAGAGAGATCATGAGGCTGCATAAAATCCCCAAAAGCATCACATCTGATAGGGACGTCAAGTTCCTCAGTCACTTCTAGAGAACCTTGTGAGTAAAGCCTGGTAATAAGCTTCAAGGCAACCCACCTACAGACAGATGGTCAGACAGTGGTCGTGATCGGGAGCCTGGGAAAACTCCTGAGGTGCTTCATATGAAAGAACATCATACAGTAAGACCTACTTCTAGCCCGAGCTAGATTTGCGTACAATAGGTTCGTGAGCCTGACTATAGGACACGCACTATTTCAGATTGTGTATGAACACAATCCACTCACTACATTTCAATTAGTACCAGTTCTTCATACATCGGAGAATAGTTGGGAAGCTAACCTTTGTTTTAAGGGCATACTAGGTGCAAGTTTGTACCAGCCCATGTCAATGATGGGATTTCAAGGGCATACTGAAATGGGCTCATGCGCGACTTGAGAGCCCATTTGAAACCCTATCACAAAGGTTAATGCAAATAGCTTAGCTTGTATAGTGAAGTGAATTTTTTTACAATCTATGACTATCTGAATCACAGCAGGGCAACCTAACCTTTGTTTCTCGGGACTAGTAGTGATATAATTGTAAAATAATGAAAGCAAATTTTCCTTGATGATACAATCATACCTTGATGACGAATGTGGGGAGTGCTCATTGTAAGCCACTGGAGCAAAGATAAATGTTAAAAAAGTACCACATAAAATCATTAATAGGATAGGTTTCAGTGAGCGGAGCCTGCAGCATAAGCTCCTCTCATGATAGGGCACTACGAACTTGCTCGCATCTTTGAAATCCCGGCCTCTGTGCCTTCTTTTGCTTGCATCATCACTATGAAATGCACACATAAATGGATTAGTCATTTTGTTTCAGTTTTAAAAATATACATGATTAGTAGTTCCATAGACGAAACAGTAAAGCATGTGCAGTCTGAAAAATACAAATTTTAACAAAAATGAGAGAAGACCAACACAGTTCCGTAAAATATCTAATTAAGAAATAAAAAACTGACTAAAATAAGGGAGTACTAAGGGTGCATTCTCACGAATAAGTGCTATAACCATCACCAAAACACCAACAGCGGCCTGCATGGGATTCTGCATTATTTTAGGATGAAATTTGTAAGGAAATTTTTCTTAGAGATCGTTATTCTATTAAACACACTAATTTAGTGGTCTTTCAGCACAGAAACAAAATGTCGTGTCGTGTTTGTATGGTAGGTTCATAAGATTAACATCGTCATTAGAGTTCAACTATTTGAGGGTAGCTGCTAAATTAGGGAAAAATCTATCTTGTCTATCTTCTTTGCAGAACTTTGACATATTACTTTTAAAATTACCATTTTCTTTTCAAAAAAAAATCACATTGACACTATGCACCATCTGACAACCTCATAATTGAAGTTTAATCCCTCTGTTGAACATGGTGCAACCCAGAAAATCTATATTACACTACCTTCTCTAGGCATTTATCACAAGCATTCCACCAATAAGATTATTTCTCATGATAACCGTTTTATTTTATCAAACATTCATTTATGGAGGTCGACATTGGAGTCTAAAGGCCTTTGTTTGAGTAGATCTACATAGAATATAATTTTAGTAATAATAACTTTAGTCGCAAAGTTATAACTATGAGTGATCAAATCATTAAAAGGTGTGAACGTTTTAAATATCTCGGGTCTAATGTTCAAAGTGATGGTAAGATAGAAAAGAGTGTTATTAGTAGAATTCAGGTTGGTTGGTTGAAGTGGAGGAATGCATCAAACCTACTGTGTGATAGAAAAGTACAGCTTAAACTTAAAAGGAAAATTTTGAGATCGGCAATGTTTTATGACATGAAATGTTGGCATTTAAAAGAGAAGCATAAAACAAAGTTAAGTGTTGGGAGAATGCTTTGGTGGATGAGTGGCTTGACACTTAGGGCCCGTTTGGGGCAGCTTATTTGGGTGCAGCGGCGTTTTGAAAACGCTGCCGCTCTGTTTGGAAACCACGTTGGGCGAGCCTTTCAAAACGCCGTGAAAGGCGGTCTTTTATTTCTCCATAGGAGTCGCATGCGGGGGATGAGATGCTTTCGGTGTTCGCGACTAGCGTTTAGGGATCGAATACCTTCGGTGCCCTTCGCAGCTAAGAAGGAAGAAGGAAACTCCGAGCTCTTCTTCGGTGCCCTTTGCAACTGTCCGTTTACTCCGCAATGTTACGAACTCCCCGTTCGTCTCCACTGCTCCATCTTCCCCGTTCGTCAACCCCAGAACCGAAGCTCACAATCCCGTTCGTCGACCCCAGAACCGAAGCTCACGATCCTCCCCCTCCACTACCGCATGCACCTTCTCCCGTAAAGCACCCTGCGTCGCATGACTAGCGAGGAAGGTAAGGGTCAGTTGTCATCTTGATCACACTTTCATATCCCGAAGATTCTTTCATACACCTTCTCCCGTTGATTTTAATGATTAATCTCATTTGCTCATATTGCTTTGTTGTTAGGATTCTTAAATTTGAAAATTATCTTGTTAACTAAGATTCTTTATTGAAACTATTAATCTTTTTGTATTCAGCTTCCGAAGAACTAGTGTTGGACTTCTATTGATCTCTCTTTCTGTGTTATTTATATTGATAATCAATTTAAGTTGTTTCTGTTTTTTTGATTTTTGAGCAATTTCTTAAATGTTATATTTGGAAAATTAACATTCAGTTCTTAACCATACAGTTCTGTTCTATCTATTATTTTTCTCATATAGTTCTGTTGTAAACAACATAACCAAACAGGGGCAGAATAGTCATTTATCCAAGAACAGTTCCCAGCAAGCTGCCTTAAACAGCAAACCAGCTAATCTGCAGATTATCAGATTATCAGAATAATCTGTTTATCAGCAGATTATAAATAATCAACAGCTGCCCCAAACAGACCCTTAGAGAAAAAATGTGAAACGAATCTATCTGTGAAAGGGTTCGTGTAGCACCAGTTGCAAACAAGATTAGAGAGATTCGTCTTAGATGATTTGGTCACATTAAACGTCAACCATTTAATGATCCGGTCAAGAGATTAGATGTTTTAGATTTAACTTATATTAAGAACGGTAAAGGTAGACCTAAGAAGACTTGGGCATATTGTATAAAAAATGAGCTTAAGCTATTAGAATTAAATGAAAATATGACACTCAAGAAGACATAATTGAGAAAAAAAGATTCATTTAGCTGACCCACTTAGTGAAATAAAGACTTGTTGTTGTTGTATACATCCATTTAAAGTTAACACTCACTGACAGGTCCCAAGCCCCAGACACAAAAGAATGGTTGCATTAAGTAGTCGATAACTAGCATGATTTTTTATCAAAAAAATAATGACATTAAACATTTAAATCATTGTGTGGATGCTAGGGCGTCCCCTGAATGTAACATATTGTATGGCTTGAATACAGTGAAAAGTGTGTAAGGACTGCTACACCGACGTCTGGGTGTGGGTGTATTGTTTAAATAAACAAGGGTTCCTACATATTGACATATGCAGACAAAGAACTTAATCCATGAAACTAATATTAGGATAAGATCTTGTAATATAAGAACTCTCACATGTAAACTAATGAAATTAGTAGATATTATGATGCATAGAAAAATAAATATCTTATTCATTTAAGAAACTAAATGGATTAGAAAAAAAACTAAGATTGATAATTTGGGTTTTAAACTTTGATATTCGGGTATGAGTCATGCTAGAAATGATGTAGGTGTGATTATAGATAAGTGCTTGAAAGGTAATGTTGTAAAAATTAATAGAATTGATACTAAAATTCTTAATGTTATAAATGCTTGTGCTCCTCAAGTATTCAGATATATATTCAAAAGAAAATTTTTAAAATGAACTAGAAGAATTAATACAAATGATATCCTTGAAGAAAAAAAAAATTTATTGGGGTAGATTTAAATGGATATATGATAAGAGTGATAGAAGATTTTAGAAATATTCATGGTGGCTAGAGTCATGGGGTGGTTAATGAAGAAGGTAAAATTGTATTAGAATTTGTTTTAGCCTGTGATTTTGTTATTGCTAATATTTTATTTTAAAAAATATATGATCATATTATTATTTATAACAAGATATCTAATAAAACACGAATTGTTTATTTTCTTATGAGAAAATCTAATAAAACACAAATTGATTACTTATAAAATAAAAAAATCATCGAGCATGTAAATATTAAAAAGTCATTTCAAGTGAAAATTTAAGTTTTCAACATCGATTATTCGTTTTGAATTTTAAATTGAAAAGTTTGAAGATAAAAAAAACAACGAAACAATGTCATAAAATATAGGAACAATTAAAATACAAAAACAACGTATTTTTATGAGTAAACTTCAAACTTCTAGAATTTGAGATTTTTATAAAAAAGTTTATTCTAAATGGGATAAAGTAATAAACATTATTAAATAAGTGATAAAACATGAACTTGGAGAATCAATAAAAAAAATTTATAAAGAAAAATAGTTTGTGGTAGAATAATAATATGCAAGAAAACATAAAATAAAAACTGTCATAAAATTTGGTTTAAAAGTAAAAACCTAGAGAATTAAGAAAAATATAAGGTGACCAATAGAGAGTCTAAGAAAATTATTTGAGATGCTAAAAATTTTGTTTTTAGTTATGTTTATAACAGATTAAATACTCTAGTGACAAAAAAATATATGCATAAACTAGTCAAACAAAGAGAAAAGAAAAGTAAAAATTTAGTTCATGGAAAGTGTAGTAAAAATGAAAATAAAAAGTACTTTCCTTATATGAAAATATTAAACATAGATGGGTAAGATATTTTGATAAATTTTTTCATGAAGCTTTTGAAACTACGATAGACTTTAGTGACCTTAATATCATTAATAATAATTATATTTTTATTTTTATTGTCGCTTTAGTAAAAAGAAAGTTGATGCTTTAAAGAAAATCAATGGTGAAAATTCAATAAAATTTGATGGTAACCCAATTGAAGTGTAAAAATATTTATGAGATTTAAGAGATTATAGGCTTACTAAACTTTTTAATATTATTTTAAAAAACCAAAAAAATGATTGAGGAGAGGAGCAGAAGAAGAATATTTTGGTCTCCATTTTTAAGAATAAAGGGAATGCACAAGTTAATGTGCCCTACACAAATTTTGGGAGAGAATAACTGAACATAGGTTAAGACGTGATAAAAAGATTTCTCATAATCAGTTTGGATTTATGTCGAGTAAGTCTACTATGGAAGTTAAACATTTATTGAGATATTTGATGGAAAATGTACAAATAAAGTAGGAGGATCTACATATGATTTTTATTGATTTAAGAAAAACTTACGATAAGTTTCCAAGAGTTCTTTGGAGTTCTAAAAAAGAAAAATGTTGATATGACTTATATTCAAGTCATTAAAGATATGCCTACTAAAATTGTTACTTGTGTTCGAACAAAAAAGGATTGACCAAGTATTTTCCTATTTCAGTTGGATTACATAAGAGAACGGCTTTAAGCCCATATTTTTTTTGGTTTAGCGATCATTTACAAGAGAATGTATCTTGGTGTATGTTTTTCATTGATGATATTCTTCTCATGGATAAGACCAGAGAAAGAGTTTAGGAAAAGCTTGAATTATGGAGATTTGCTTTATAGTCAAAAGTATTTTATTTGAGCAGATCTAAAATTGAATATATGGAATGTAATTTTAGTAGCAATAGACCTATTGGCAGTGTTGCAACAATGGGTGATTAAATCATTAAAAGGAGTGAACATATCTCGTGTCTATTATTCAAAGTAATGGAGATATAGATAGAGAAATTATTAGTAGAATTCGAGTTGGATGGTTGAAGTAGAGGAATGCATCGGGTCTATTGTGTGTCAGAAAAGTGCCACTTAGACTTAAAGAAAAATTTTATAAGATGTTGGTGATAACTATAATGAATTAGGATGCAGAATGTTGGCCTATAAACGAGAAGCATAAAACTTAGTTAAATGTTGTTGAGATGAGAATGCTTAGGTGGATGAGTGGCTTTACACTTACAGACAAAATGTGAAACGAATATATTTGTGAATTGCTTGGCGTGGCACCAATGGCAAATAAGATTAGAGAGAGTGCTCTTATATGACTTGGTCACATTGAACATCAATCATCTAATGATCCAGTTAAGAGAGTAGATGTCACAAAATGGTCAGATGTTTCGAATTAACTAAGATTAGAACTGCAGTAGAATAATATTAATACTTCATTTTACTTCTACAAAATTATAGTCTTCCAATTATGCCCTTCAAGGTTGAATGCACGATCAACTGATATAATTGAACCATATTCTCATCACCATAATCAACTATGGATAGCTTCAACTTCTCGAGATCTTTAATTAACTTCTCTTGTTGATTAAATAAATACTTCAAATTTCCTAAAGCGTTAAAAAATTTGGACCATTATGGGATTTATGTGTGTCATCCTTGCAAAGAGTCCATGCTAATCTTCTTTGTATCATTATGAATTTATTGGATGTCTCCCACCGCAGCTCTCGTCTTAGTTAATTCTAAGCACCGGGATGGGTCATGACAGTGGATGTTTTAAATTCGACCTATGTTAAAAAAAGGTAGAGGTAGACCTAAAAAGGCATGGGAATATTGTATAAAAATTGATCTTAATTTATTAGAATTAAAAATATGACACTAAATAGGATACAATGGAGAAAAATGAGTCATGTAGCTTGATACGCCACCAACAAATTTTCATCATCCGACACAAATCTCGAGGTAATTTTTTGAACAAGAAACATTCAAACTTCGCTTAAGAGTCATCCAAAGCTCTAATTTTAGCAAACTTATAGTCAAACTGATCGGTTCGATGAGACGGACCTAATGAAATAAAAGTCAGTCCAATCCAAGTCAAATCAAACCCAGATCAAATCATTAAACCACTCTTGGAAGATTTTCAGAGGCATTTGAAAGGTCAAACGAATGTCGAATCTAGCAAGTTCATAGTCGAATCGAGCATCTCGACAATACGAATCCAACGAGTCCAAGATTGCTCAATTCCGACATAGTTAAGGCATTCAAATGTCCATCAAACATCATCTGATCGAAGGAAGCTCTCCAAACCGTCCGATTAAAATAGTTCATATTTCTGCATTAATTGCACCCAAAACACTATAGATAGAGCTCTACCCTTCACATGAGTGAAAGAGAGGCTTGAGAGAGAATTTGAGGCTTTGAGAAAGAGCTCAAGTCCAACATCCCTGCCATTGTCGACCACCACCGAACGTTGACGACCACTGCCGGCCACCGTTGATTACCGTTGATCACCACTGAGCTCCGTCGATCATCGCTGACCGTCATCCAACGTCGATCATCGCCGACCAACGTTGACCGGACACCGTCAGGCGATTCTGTAATATGAAAATCTAGTAACTCTTTCTTGTATGTGGGACAAGGGGTCGCTGTAATCATCAACATATAGTGAATTCTTATAACTGGGTCAGGCCCCGTGATTATTTCCCTTTACGGGTTTTCCATTTAAAAACTTCTGGTGTCATCACTGGTTGTGTCACTTTCATCTGAGTGTGTATTGAATCCTCATACAATGTTAAGACAATAATCCATTACTCTACTGCCGCGAATTTTCTAACACGCATCATAGCTGACCCCACTTAGTGGGATAAAGGATTGTTGTTGTTGTTGTATACATCCATTTAAAGTTCATTTCATATAAAATGGAAACTTCTCCTAAAAGGAAAATCTTTCCTCTCCTTATATTTAAGTTTTTTCATTAAAACCTTATAATGTTAAACAAAAGATAGTTGATTCTTTATAACATATTTACAACAAGTGGAATGTATAACAATAATAATCTTAAAAATTTATGTGTATTGCTACCATTTCATGAAAAGATAATTGAGATTTTAATATGCGACGACTTTCAAACCACTTGGAATTATATATATCTTTGGTTGTTTCAAGGAGATGAAAAGTTAATCTTAGTCCATATAATAAAAAATAAACAAGAGTGGATCTTAATCTATCATCATTTTATTATTATCTTAATCATTTAACAATGTGAGGAAATTTAGTCAGTACACTATGTTCATTATTAAAATAAGCCTCTTTTGGTCATCACTGAACCTAATCATGTTGAGCCAAATCATAAGGGCCAAAAGGTAAAGACATAAATGGAGTGGCAGTGAATATGGAATGCTCCTTGAATGACTCGAACAGCGTAGAACAAATGAACCTGGCTAGTTGTTTGCTTTATCTAGAATACAAAAACAATTCAATTGCAAAGTATAAAACATATCAGAATTTCAACACAAAGAAATAGAACAAAAAGAAAAGAAAATTAAAACACAATTATAAACTGCAAAAGAGGCGATATGCAGTTTAGTTAAACTAACAAATTCCAACTCCTGCTTAATACAAACTCAATTGAATGAAAATAAATTTGAGTAGAGCCAGCTTGATTCAAAATTGAATTAAAGTNTTCTTTTGGTCATCACCAAACCTAATCATGTTGAGCCAAATCATAAGGGCCAAATGGTAAAGACATAAATGGAGTGGCGGTGAATATTGAATGCTCCTTGAATGACTCGAACAGCGTAGAAGAAATGAACCTGGCTAGTTGTTTGCTCTATCTAGAATACAAAAACAATTCAATTGCAAAGTACAAAACATATCAGAATTTCAACACAAAGAAATAGAACAAAAATAAAAGAAAATCAAAACACAAATATAAACTGCAAAAGGGGCGATATGCAGTTTAGTTAAACTAACAAATTCCAACTCCTGCTTAGCACAAACTCAATTGAATGAAAATAAATTTGAGTAGAGCCAGCTTGATTCAAAATTGAATTAAAGTCGCCACAAGTTTTGTTAAAGTATGCCACTTTATAGGGCCTTCAAAGGCAAAATCACACATTCACAACGCTAATTGTGATAAAAAAACATGAAAGTATTAATGGATCACCATTTCAAAACTTTCATGATAAAAAGCTTTCATTAAGCATATAAGAAATTAAAATAAGATTGATGAAATCATTCTAGGGCTCCTAGAAGGTATTCCGGAAGCAGGTTTATGGGTAGGTAGTCGTGGAATGGTACGAAAAGTAGGATAGGAGTGGTCAACGACATTTAGAAAGGGATAGGAGTTGAAATCTGCTAGTGGATAGTAAATTTGAGAGCTCAGTGGCTGTCCAAACTAAAAATAGCGATCAAACGACGAAACTACGAGTGTAGATGGCAAGGCGATCCACCACCTACTCTTGAGTAAGATACAGACGCACCACTTGCAAAAGAAAGAGGATACAACACTCCTTGGAGCAAAAAATATAGATACAATCTCCAAAATACACTAACATAACAAAAAAGTTTCCAAACAACAAAAAATCACATAAATAGCCTCCTAATAGCAAGAACCTTAATTTGAGATAATGAAATAGGAAGAAACACAAAAAGAAAATGAAAGGAAAACAAATATGTTCAAATCTTCAATTGGGCGCAAGTTTATTGGCAATTGTGGGACTCCTTAATTTCCATTCGGGAACTTCACGGGATCACAAGATCTCGATAATATCACGCACTCGTGGAACCTAATGGATGCGGAAAGCTACTGCATTATTCTCCTTGACTAGGAAAGGCTTCTTCTTCTTCCCAAAGAACTTTTGGAATCGATCTACCACAATCATAACAAAAACATTGTCTTGTTATGTCAGCGGAAACTTCACTGCACATGCTATGCTCGCATCCATTCCATACAACACTTAAACATGTACTTTCTTCAAAGTCTATCATGATAGAATAGATAACAATCTATTTTTTGGCACAACTAAAGGTAAACTGCACATAGAAGGATATCCTCACAAATCAAGCATCAAGCCATTTAATTTGAAACATGTTCCTCCCACTCATCATACTCCGTTGGGTGCATCTAATATAACTTTGTCTAAAAGAACTGACCTTGGAATGGCATATATGTCATGCTGGACCACTCTCGGTGACAACTTCTCAAGAGATAAACTATCAATAAAGTTGTCTGACAACTCCTTCAACAGTGTTTGTCTCTTTTTTGGTATCGAATCTTATAACTCACTACTTTCTAGAGAAATCAATGTTAATTCTGCCAAATTTTCTCTCATAGCTCAGCTTGAATCACTAGTATCTCTCCCTTGTTAAATGTAAACTGATACTCCTCTTTAGCGTCTTCATATTTTATTGTCTATTTCTTCAACTGCTCCTTACTCAATGAAAGATATCATCCTTTTATTTGAATAATCAGATGTAATGTGCTCAAACCGTTGTACTTGAAATGCTTCGTGGCTGGAACAGATTTGGGAGTGTTGATGGCCTCCACTTTTTCTCTACTCTCGATTGGTTTCTCCTTAGGCAGAGGTTTCAATGGTCCACTTGTTAATACTCAGGCTAAACTTTGTCTATAAAGTATGGAACACACTTGGTGATATTGTTACTCTAACTTCAAAACTAGTAGGATATGTACATCAAGTAGAGATCAACACAACTACAACTATACCAAATTACTGATGGTTGGCTTCAATCCTCCAAGATACCTCACAAGTGTGTGCTCCTTTTGTTCTACCAACTCATATTTTAGTATGAGTTGATCTAATGCAACTATGTACTCCTCTGCAAAAGAATCTACTTGGCGCAGGCGGTGAAGTTTAATAAACATATCATATTGGTAATGCTGGAGAAGGTACTATGTTGCATCATCCTTATTAGACCAAGTAGAGATTTTGTTTTTTCCCTCATACTGGCGAACACGCTTTAGGCTTTCCAATCACAAAGAAGTATTTTTCTTGAGCTTGATGACTACCATTTTAACTCTTTAGTCTTGGGGAATATCTTTGTACAAAAAAAAATGTTCCAATATTCGGAGTCACTCATAAACTCGTTTGAATTCATGCAACCGTCAAAATCCTGTAGATCCACATTTACTCTAAGATCCCAACTTCCCATTTATTATGTAATACCAAATCAACGCGTCATCAGCTCTTCATAATTAAACCTACTTGCTGGAAATGATTCACTTCCCCTCTCAATTTCGTGAGTCACCATTGTGGCTATTAGTGATCCCCCACTGAGAAAATATGGATGGATCAGAGTGATGATCAAATGATCTCAAAAGTGGTTGAAATTATGTGTACCACTAGCTTTAATGATAAATGGCTCAAATTATCTTAATCTTCTATCCCTTTTACTATGTAACTTGATAATCCTAAGTATATAGTAATCTAAACTTATGTATGTTATATGTACAATATATAATTAACCGTATTATTAGTCCATAACTTTGGAATGAAAATCATATAAAATACATGCGTACATATCTCAGTACCTTTTACCATAAACATGGTTTTGGCTGTATTGTTCCAGAATTCAGATGAATTAACCCAAGCATATGTCTCTATGTATAATATATGTCCCATAATTTGATAAACAAGCACACAATCAGTATATGCAAGGATTAGTATGATACTTCTCATAAAACAAAATTTAGTCATTTTTTCTAATCGATTTTTTCCATAATACATCGTAATGACCAAAAATCATATACAACGAAGGTGTGAAAGAACAACATAATGAACTCCTCAGCCCGCAAAAGAAAACAAAAAGAGTTATAACTAGAAACAATAGAACTTATATTTGATTGTTGTATGTGTGTGCCGCGAGCCCATGTTTGTGGATATCAAATTGTGAAACACGATATGATAGAAAAAACATGCTTTTTCAACTAGGTCTGGGTTACTAGGGACAAACCAATTTAAAATCACACGCTATTGTTTCCCAAGCTAAATTCTAGATATATGTAAATAATTATGAAACACTAGCACGATGAAAGAAAATTAAAAATAAACAAAATTTAAAAATGACAAAATGTAGCTCGAACATTATCAGATCAGCATTTCAAGGTGTATATTTACCATAATGCAGAAAACTTAAATAAAGAGAGAAAATATAATTAGATGAGCCTCAAGCCATGATTTTAAAGCAATATCTAAACTTAATCGGATTAAATGACAGCAAATAAAAGAAAATAGTAAAGCAAACTCCTGTAGGAAATACTAAACTTCACGCACAAGTCACCTTTACCATGCCACACGGTGAATCAGGTAGTTTAACAGCCTAAACTTTTTTAAAAAAAAGGAAGAAAAGGGTAACCAAATCCTAGGGTTCATATTTTACTCCATAAACGGTAAATTGCAAAAAAAAATCTCATACATCGGCGAAGCATTTAGACGGCAAAAGAAACCAAATAAGCTGCACTCCAAGAACTTACAAATTCAAAGCGGGCCTGTGCCTGCCCTCCACAGGACAAGGAGAATCACCGAAAACCCCTCTCATTCAAGCTAGAAAATTTTCACCCACCAAAACTTCGTCTCAGCAATCACCATGACAATACTCAATTCCAATGCAAGCATGCATGAAGCACATAAAAACCTCCGCCGTGCTTTTAAGCACCTCAATCAGTCAACCTAAAAACCTTAAATGGTACCCGACAAATCGTTCGATGTACAAATACATGAAGATTAGAACAAAATTCATACAAATATCTGCATCAAAGAGGAGTGAATTAGTACATGTCCCCTAAAGAATACTGTAGCTGGACTTCAACGACGACAGGGGAAGGATGACGAAGAGATTAGCGGTGGACTTGGTGGGAGTGGGAGTGAGATTTCGTAGGCCGGCATCGGTTCTCCGTATGGATATCTGGTCAAAAAATGAAACAAATTTAGTACAAATAATAATTAATAAAATAAAAAAACTAATGAAAGTGTCATTATTTTAGAGTATTTACAGACCAACCGCATAATTTCTATATATTCACACATCTAAAGCTTAGTTTTTAATTTCATTTTTAGCATTTTTGTATGTCTATAAAGTTGTGCGTCGCTTTTTAAAAATTAATTATAATNAGCCGGCGTATGGATATCTGGTCAAAAAAAAAGAAACAAATTTAGTACAAATAATAATTAATAAAATAAAATAAACTAATGAAAGTGTCATTATTTTAGAATATTTACAGACCTACCGCATAATTTCTATATATTCACACATCTAAAGCTTAATTTTTAATTTCATTTTTAGCATTTTTGTATGTCTATAAAGTTGTGCGTCGCTTTTTAAAAATTAATTATAATGATATTTTTAATATGAAATAAAATAATTTGGTATTATAAATTAAAATAAAATGAAATTTTGCAAAACTTTAATATTAGGAACATTTGCATATAAACCCTCAATTCTCATGTATTTATATGTCTTAACACCTAAATTTCAATTTCTACCTACAAACCACTAGTGTTGTAATGGAGTCAAGCCAGCAGTTCAGGCTTGGTTCGCTAAGTGGCTTGTAAACTGAGCTCGATGAACTAGCAAGCCAAGCTCAAGCCAACCACGAATTCACGGAGTGAGCTTGGCTTGAATAAGAATAAGAAATGATATTTTATGTTTTGTATCAAGTGATTTTTTATCATTTATCATATAATTAAATTTGTTATTTATTANCTATTAGGAGCATTTACATATATACCCTCAATTCTCATTTATTTATATGTCTTAACACCTAAATTTCAATTTCTACCTATAAACCACTAGTGTTGTAATGGAGTCAAGCCAGCTCATGAGCTGGTTCAGGCTTGGTTCGCTAAGTGGCTTGAATTAGCAAGCCAAGCTCAAGCCAACCCCAAATCTACTCTTTAGGAGTGAGCTTGGCTTGAATAAGAATAAGAAATGATATTTTATGTTTTGGATCAAGTGATTTTTTTTATCATTTATCATAAAATTAAATTTGTTATTTATTATCTTAATATAACACTAACTTAAATTAAAGTATGGCACTCACTTGATGACATTGTTACTCTAACTTCAAAACTAGTAGGATATGTACATCAAGTAGGGATCAACACAACTACAACTATACCAAATTTCTGATGGTTGGCTTCAATCCTCCAAGATACCTCACAAGTGTGTGCTCCTTTTGTTCTACCAACTCATATTTTAGTATGAGTTGATCTATTTCATCTATGTACTCCTCCGCAAAAGAATCTACCTGGAGCAGGCGGTGAAGTTTAATAAACATATCATATTGGTAATGCTGGAGAAGGTACTATGCTGCATCATCCTTTTAATCTTAGACCAAGTAGTGATTTTGTTTTTTTCCCTCATACTGGCGAACACGCTTTAGGCTTTCCAATCACAAGGAAGTATTTTTCTTGAGCTTGATGACTACCATTTTAACTCTTTAGTCCTGGAGAATATCTTTGTACAAATTTTTTTTTTCAATATTTGGAGTCACTCATAAACTTGTTTGGATTCATGCAACTGTCAAAATCCGGTAGATCCACATTTACTCTAAGATCCCAACTTCCCATTTATTATGTAATATCAAATCAATGCGTCATCGGCTCTTCATCAATTAAACCTACTTGCTGGAACTGATTCACTTCCCCCTCTCAATTTCATGAGTTATCATTGTGGCTATGAGTGATCCCCCACTGAGAAAATGTGGATGGATCAGAGTGATGATCAAATGATCTCAAAAGTGGTTGAAATTATGTGTACCACTATGAAGAATATTTCATCCAAATGGATTAATTTTTTTTTTCAACAATGACCATAATTCAAACTAAATTTAATTGTAGCACATTTTCTATCCATATAACCATGTAAGAAAAAAAATAATAGATTTTAATATTTAGTATGATATATCCTACCTCATTATATTGAAAGAGTGAATGGAATTTAGCCTTCTAAACTTCATAAAAAATCCCTAGCCAATTCTCTTCTCTCCTCTTACTTTCATCTCTTACTTTAGTAGTATTTTCACTTTATACCCCACTCAAAATAAATTAAAAATGGATAATTATATACTTGAGTTTGATACAAAATTGTTCTAAAATCCAACCTCAATAAATTACCTCATAGAGAGAATAGTCAAGTCTAACTCTCATTAATCGCTTAATAAAAATATAATGTCGATAAAATTGTGAAACCATGTGCTTTATATTCTACAATGAGTCTACTTCATTATGTTAAATGTCAATTATATAGATAAACCTCCATTATAAAATACTCTAAACCATATAAATATTTTTATTAGTCAATTGTATACATGATAATAAATTATATACAAATAGTTATAATGTCATAATCCTCAATAAATTAGAAAATAATTTACCACACACAATATACAATGCCAAACTCAAAAACCCAAAGCAATTGAATTATCTTCAATAATAATATTAAAAAAGCATCTCTCCCATTATTTTCATGGAGTTCTTCTCACTGTTCACATTCACCAGCTCGCATCCCACAACCATGATGATTTTGATGTCTCCAACATTTCACAACAAAGCTCCTTCTCCTTATCCTCTCTCTCCTTCACCCCCTCTTCCGCCATTACTAAACATTCCCAGTTTGCATGAGAATCACAACAGCTAAATGGACTTTGAAAAAACTCATCCAAGTTAAAATCAAAGCCTCTGGTATCATTATCAATATTGTTGTCATCTCCTCCATTAGTATGAATCAGTTGCATTTGTTCTTCTACAACAAAAGTGTTGTTTGTAGGCTGAAGGGCAGTAGAAGGGGAGCTTGAAGAAGCCGCCGCATGGCCGCCTTGGCGTCGCTTGCCGCTTCTGTACAGGTTGCAGAGATCAACAATTATGGTTTCTTTGTTTCTATGGAAGCTGTGAAGGCGACGACAAAGGTGAGAGTTCCAATAGTTCTTTATTTCATTATCAGTTCTACCTGGTAGATGACTAGCTATCAGAGACCACCTGCAATTATTATCATTATTTGCATGAAGTTAAAAACAAATTTACATACAGATCACAATTCTTATTTATTTACAAATTTAATAACTAAATTTCATTTTTTACATACATACCAGCTTATCTTTGGATGAGAAGGTGTATTTCATATTTTAGAAGTTACAATGGTGGTGATTTTGATGTAATATGAAAGATTTGATTGCCATAAATATAAAATGCTAAATTTAGGTATTAGATACCATTAAATCCAAAAGTGTCTGGGAAATAAACCCAAGGAACGTAACGTTCTATTACCAAGTGTTAAGAGAGAGTGAGAGAGAAAATAGTAGTAGCCAGACAAAAGAATTTCCTTATTCATAATATGAACCTCTATTTATAGGCACAATTTTCAATATTATAAAAGTACATATTGGTCTTCTCATTATTAACTTTTGAAGAGGTGTTTTTGTGTAATTAATGGGGTACTTTCATATAATAAAATTGCGGGTCGCTTCGATCAATGAAGGCTTTCGATCGCCTAACAACCTTTAGTTAAGTCAATATATGATCCGAAAGAGTGCTCCCCATCGACCAACTTTTTGTAGGCGATAAGGTGTTTCATTCACGAATACTCATCTGGAAATGATTGTTGGTAGCCCTTAGCTCAATCCTCTGCACCTCCTTTCTAAAACGACCATCTGCTTTGAGAGTCATGCCGACACATTTTTATATGTGCATATTTAGTTCATTGATTATCTCGCTTCTCAGAAGCTATTCAATACATGAGGATAAGATAATTTTTTAACATGTATGAAATAATTAAATTATATTATTGCATAATAATGAACTTCCTTTGATTTTTTTGCCCGGGCTATTATAAATAGGCTTTTAGGCAAGGGATATTTGCACCGTCTTCATCTCTTCTGGCTCCTTTGTTTTGTGTCCTTCTCATTATTTGTTTTTCATGATGTCTAGCGAAGGAGCTCTGCCTTCTGATAAGAGTGTCATTTTTAAGGATATGACCGACATGCGGGCGCAGGTCCATAAGTTAGACGTGAAGCGCAAACTAATGAGTGAAGTAGGCGCAAAAGGGGTGAGTAGGAAGAGAGTCATGTTCAAGCTTGTAGGCAGCAATTGCGAGAGCCATCCTGGTTCTTCTTGTCTCCATGTGGGCCATCCTTAAGAGAGGGTTGTGGGATAGGTAAGAGGCCGCCCTGATGACCATCCCGCGAGACACTCATCTGGGGCGAATGTTCCTATTGAGGGAGAATGATTGCCCGCCCATGTGGCTGCATTAGTCGTGGTTCCCCAAAGAAGTGTTGAAGTGACGATTACTGAGGTCGAGACTTGACTTCGACCGACTAGGAGCAGTTTCTTTTCTAAAGGTGGAGGATCAGAAGAAATCTAGTGAGGACCTTTTATCTCCTACCACATCTAAATGGGGGTGAATTCTTGGTATGTAGTTTGAATAGCTTTTTGTTTTTCTTTTTTTAGCAACTGAGGTCCTCAGCTTCGATTCTATATTGACAGATACCAACGTTGGTCCTGAAGATGATGCGGTGGTGATGAACCAGGTTGCGGTCGAGGGGATGAATATGGGACAAATTGTCGCGAGATGAGGATATATGGTGGAGCTGAGTACACCGGAGTAAGTTGCTGAGTGGGATGCCGAGGGTTTGGGTGTTGGAGGCCAGGGTGATGGCCAACAAACTTCCTCTGATGCTACGAGGGAGGAGGAGGCAACAGAAGGGGGTTGTTTGTCTTCTGACTTCATACAGTGCTGCCTTGGTAAGAAGTAGGAGCGTTTTCTCCATTTCGGATGGCTTTGAAGAGGCCTCGTGAAAGAGGCAGTTCTCTCTCATTCGACAGAGGTCGGGGTCGGTTTGACTCGGTCAGGTGGTCGACGTAAATGGTGAAGTTTGGTACCACTTCTCTCATTTGGTAGTTTAACTGAAACATAAACGACACATAATCGACGGTTTTTCCTGCTTAAAAAAACTAACGGGTGCGGCACTTTTCCGACTTATATGTCATCACTAAATCTAATTTTACATCAAAAAATTCACATTGATGTCTAAATTTCTATTTCCAAAATTAAAATTCACTTTAAAACTTAATTTGCATTATCAAAATGAGAATTGTGACAATGAAATTTAGATTTTGATGTGAATTTTCATTTTGGAACTAACAAATTAAATTTCGAAGTAAATTTCCATTCTAACTGTGGAAATTAGACTTCGAAATGAAGGATGTGAAAACTCTTACATCTTATGAGATATTTCTTTCTAAGAACATATTTTCAGGTGTTCAGTCAATCGAGTAAGGTACTAGGGCGACGAGTATGTTTAGTTCTATGATTAGCTTTGTAGTTAGAAATAAAATACAAAACAAATGTGCATGTGATAGGGTTGGAGTAGCTACGGTTGTAGGAAATATTAGAAAGAGACGTCATGAAGTCTAAATAAATCATAAGAATAAACTTTTTCTTAATACGCAAAAATAAGTACCACTCAAACACTGACTGATTTTAATTTTGACTCACATTTTCTTAAAGCAAACAACAGTGAAACTCAAAATCAGAACTTTAACAACCTACTAAGGTTGTTTGGACTGTCAAGGATCGATAATCAGTGAAGATTTATCAATACTTTATCTCTAAATTATTTGTCACCATAGCTACACCAACTAATTCATGAGTATATTTCGTTCACATTTTATCTACAAGTGTAAATTCAATGATCCATATGGGGCTTGCAATTGATTTTTCACTTGGAGACAAAATAAGAAACAAATATATATGTGAGCGGGCTGGTGTAGCTGCAGTGGCATACATTACAAGAGAGAAGCGTCTCAATCAATCACAAGTCAATGTTCGACTGTTTAATAATCTTCGACAGAACTAACATACTAAGATGTTAAATGATCTGACTTCGAGCCGAGATGGTGTAGGTTCTAACCATCCAACTTGAAATTTACTAATTAATCACACCACATCTATATCACCATCACTTTTAACAAGAGACCGAAGATATCTAAAACGTTCACAAATGATTTGATCACTCGTAGTTACAAATCTGTCACTAGAGCTACTACTACTAAAATTTTATTTCAAGTATTCAATTTTTTTAGTGATTAATGATCTTCGAGCTGAATTTGCTAAATTTACAATCATATTTTGTTAATAGTCCAATTTTGATCCGAGCCATGGTCGGCTCAAAATCGGCTCGAAAAAAAATTAATCCAAAAATTTGGCTCGTAACTCAACTCGTTTATTTTGATCCAATCTTGATCCGAGCTAAAATTTGAATTAATCTTAGAGCGATTAACGATGTTCAAGCTAAATTTAAACCCCATATGTAATCCAACTGAAATAGAAAAATAATTGGCAAACCTCCTAGTTGCTAAACTCTAAACCCTAAATGTATTATTCAAAGAAAATGATAATAAAAATGAAAATGAAGATAATAAGTTACATTATTCGGACATTTCAGGTAGTAGAGAAGCAGAGTGAGAAGAAAAATGGGAGTTTCCGGTAACTGTAAGCTGCAACCCTACTGCTGTGTTCCCAGCTAGCAACTATTCTGATTGTACGCCAGGGTTTCGGGGACGAAGGTAGTGGTTTTGGATGAAACTGAGAGGGACGGTGAGGATTTCAGGGAGAGGCGGGTGCTTCGAATAGAGAAGACGAGGGTCGGAAGGAGAGAATAAGGCAAGACTGGGAGATAGGTGAGTTCGGGCAGGTTATGGGATTCGTTCTGATGACCTAACAATGGTTTTCATTGCGTTGGTTATTAGTACTATTAACAAAGCATGTTTCCGTCGCTTAGTAATAAAATATATCGATTAAAATCACGTCAGATGGTGGGTTTGATGCTAACCGACAAACTATACTAGTCGGTTAATATTTTTTGAAAACAAAATATTGTTGATAAGAGACACTAAATGTTTCAGTTATGTCATCGTAAATAACCAAGATAAAAAAAAAATCGCAAAACTGTTAGTAGTTAGAATAATTTTTTCCGAAGTATAAATAGTCGTCAGCTTTTCCATTGGTTTTAGCTTTTTTTTTTTTTCCTGTAGTCCTAGTTTTCCTTTTCTCCTTTGATGACATGTTAATTTCCTCTTTTATAGCTTATAGATTTAAGAAACTATTTAATTGTGGAATATTTAAAAGATATACAATGCATCTTTTTAAAAAGAACAATATTTTATTTATGTTATATTTATTTCTATTTGTGGTTTGAATCAAAGTGATTATCTATCATGTTGATCTCCTTCAACATCCAAATAAAATAGTTAAAGCATCCTGTGCATATTAAAATTTATTTTAATGCATAACATTATAGTCAAAAGAGGAAACTATAAGTAATTGTTGTAGTCATGTAATTAGAGGAATTATTCAAAACGCATAATAAATTATCAAGTTAATTTCATTATTAGAAAACTTTTTTATGTATTTTTTATTAGCAAGCCAATGATACCAAATATCATATACATGTAAGATGAGTTTCATTTTTATGCTCATATGAAAAGTAGATTAAATTTTCTTCTAAACTAAAAAAATGTTGTCCACATGCGACAGATATATGATTGTAAAACTAAACTTAGGGATGTAAACAAGTCAACTTTAGCTTGAGCCACCCTTAACTTGAGTAGTTACTCCTCATTGCTAACGTTTCCTACAACGGGCAATGACACCTCCCAATGATGGTGTGGTAGTGCACCTCACATATAATGTGGTGACGCACCCCGATGCTTGTGTAACAACACACTCTGAAGACAGTGTAATGACATACATAAATCACAGTATAACAACGTGCCCCGCCCCACATACAGTGCAACGATGCCTCTCAAAAACTGCGTAAAAATGCACTCCGAATACAGTGCGACGATGCCCCTTAATAATAGTGTAACAACGCACCCCATACATAGTGCGACAACAAACCCCGATGATGATGTAACAACATATCTCACAAATGCTGCAGAGACGCATCTCAAAGATGGTTTAGCAATGCACCACGAAGACGGTGATTTTCTTCGAACTCTTATTGTAGTATGTCACTATGACCTACGTGACTAACCATGGTTTACGAGGCTTATAGCTCATGCAACTCTCGATTCTGACCATTGTGGCCTACTTACATTATTGCAGCTCTCTGCTACGGCCTACGTGTTACACAACTGGTGTCTAAGTGGTTTACTTCTCTTTAATTACCTCAAGAATTTGTATTGAATTTTCGTGCAAAACTAATACCATAATTCATTACTCAACCGTTCTTCCTGGACCATTCCGACACTCACAAATTTTCATTCATAAATTTTCATTTTGATAAATCTAAATTTTCTAATTAAGTTTGATTGTTGCAATGCTTGTTCACAATTTCGTGCAACATCTCCAGTTTCTTCTTCTTCTTCCTCTCCTTTTAAAATTTTAAATGCTTTAGTTCTGACTCCCTCAAGATGGTTTGCCATATAAAGCTTTTAAGATCAGATAGAGCTGCGTTCATGCGATTATATATAAATCCTGCATGGCAACATTTTGAACCTGTTAAATCTTTCTATTCCCTTTTTCATGTCGCTACCTCCCATTTACCTGTTTCCGAAGGAAGCTTGAAACTTGATGATAATCTCCTCCTCCTCCTTGGAGAAGTTTCCTCTTTTAACACCAGCTTTTAGGTAATTAATCCATCTTAACCTGCAACTCTTGCCGCCTCTCAGCAGACCTTACAAGCGCATAAACGTTATATGTTTAAAATACTTCCTAATATTCGAGAGAAAGAGAGAGGTGGCCAGATTGGTCGATACCAGTATTTTTTGCAAGCGATTTCCAGGAACCTTCTCCATTCTCTGCTATGTACTTGACCAATATCTCATCCTCTTCTTCTGTCCATTTCCCTTTCCTCAGCCCAATCTTCTCGCAGCACGGCGTTGGCCTTTCCATCTCCTTCCTGAACCGGAGAGAGAGACCTAGAGAGAGAGAGACTTGAGTGAGGAATGATTTCCTCGAGTTGTGTGGGTTACATACTGCAAAGCTCTGAGAGGTAGGTAATATAAAAGCTGACGAAGAAAGAATGAAAGAAGGAGAAAAGAAGGAAAGAATCAAAGCTCTGATTAAAGAACAACGTGAAGATTGTTCAAAATCAGGTCTGAGTAACTTATGATCATATTGGAAACTACCGATCAAGCTTTCCAGCAATAAATT
>JXCR01147227.1:74292-103431 GCA_002079205.1 Phalaenopsis hybrid cultivar
TATATATATATATATATATTAAAGTTTCAGAATTATACAGCAGTCAGTACCTTTCACTAAAGTTTATTTAATGTTCAACATTGACGCGTGCTAGAAAATTTGCGGCGGTAGAATAACAGATTATCGTCATCGCGTTAGACGAGGATTCAACACACACTCAGATGAAAATGAATCAAGCTTTGATAACACCTGGAGTTTTTACGTGGAAAACCCGTAAAAGGGAAAAACCACGGGGTCTGACCCAGTTGTAAAAATCTACTATAAGTTGATGATTACAGATGTCGCTTGTCCCATAGGCGGGAAATGGTTACAAGCTTTCCAAGTTACAACATCGACTGACGACGTCTAGTCAGCGGTGGTTGAAGGGGGTCGGCAGTGATCGACGCTAGTTGATGATAATCGATGACGGTCGGCGGTAGTCGAAGGAGGTCACCGGTGGCTGACGACAGTCGATGACGGTCGGCAGTGGTCGACGGAGGTCAGCGGTGATCGATGGTGATCAACGGTGGCCGGCAGTGGTCGACAGAGGTCAGCGGTGGTTGTCGTCGGTCAGTGGTGGTCGACGGCGATCGACGATGGCGAGGATGATCTTGGACTTATGCTCATTCTCAAAGCCTCAAGTTTTCTCTTAAGCCTCCCCCCTTTCATGTGAGGAGTGAGACTCTATTTATAGTGTTTTGAGTGCAATTAATGCAAGAGTATTAACCATTTTGATCGGACGGTCCGGAGAGCTTCCTGTGATCAGATGACATTTAATGGACATTTATAGTGTGGGGCGTCGTGGCGATGTGATGCATTGTAGCGATGTGCTGCGGCGACGAGTTGCAATGGAGCTCTTGGCTGGGCGTCGCGGCGAGGCAACGTGATAAAGCAAGGCGACGTGTTGTGGTGGTGCGTCGCTGCGGAGCGATGCGGCAAGGCAACGGGTTGCGGCGAAGCGTCGCAACGGGGCATTGTGGCAAGACGTTGGGGTGACGCGATGCGTGGTAGCAGAGCGTCGTGGCGGAGCGTTGCGACGGAGCGTCGCGAAACGCGTTGCGACGGGGCTTCACGAGGACACATTGCAGTAATGCGTTGTGATGTTGAGACACATTGCGGCGGTGCGTAGCGGCGCACGTTGTTGCATTGCGACGCATTTTGATGGTGCGTCGAGGCGACGCGTTGCAGCGCAACATCGTGTTGTGGCAGTGTGCAGCGACGACGTGCTGGCGAAGTATCATGTGTTTGATGTCCAATGTCATGAAAGAAGGCAGGGATGAAGTCCTCAGCTGATTCAAGATTTCTCACAAGAAAATCGTCTTGCGTAGTGGTGAAGAGTTGCAGCGAGACTTGTGGACAAGCGTTGCGACACAAAGTTGCGATTCAGAGTTTCGGTGAAATGTTGTGGTACCAAGTTGCGAAAAAGAGTTGCGGCGAAGAGTTGCAGTGTCGAGATGCGTCGAAGAGTTGCGGTGTCGAGTTACGACGAAGTATTGCGGCGCAGAGTTGCGATGCAGAGTTATGGTGAAATTTTGTGGTATCAAGTTGCAAAAAGGAGCTGTGACGCCGAGTTACGATGAAGAGTTGCAGTGTCGAGTTGCGGTGCTGAGTTGCAGCGAAGAGTTACGGTAAAATATTATGGCGAAGTGTTGCTGCAAAACGTTGCGGCGGGGTGTCGCGACCACACGACACATTGTGTTAGAGCATAGCATATTCCGGAGGAGATTCTCGTGCTGCTCTGACACGTTCTGAAATTGATAAAGAAATGATTTAGTTTTCTCGCCTCTCCATGAGGGGAGAATTTTTATGCGTATGTGGTGACGATATCTGGAGACTCCTTGATGATTATCAAAAATACTGGAATTTTAGGAAAGCGATGCAGACTCTAATTGAAGATGAACTGATTTGTTGTAGCCCTTGACATATATATGTTGGTATTTGTAGCCTTTTTAATTTTCTGATATGACAATTGTAGATGTTTTTTTTTGTTGCTTCCACGGTTGTTGTGGCTTCTTAATTGTGCAAAGTTCTTCTGAGGCTTGTAGCCTTCTAAGGTCTTTGATGTACCTGTGTCTTCTGAGGCTTGTAGCCTTCTGAGATCTTTGAGTGTACCTGTGTCGTTTGAGGCTTGTAGCCTTCTGAGGTCTTTGAGTGGAGACACTGTCAACCACTTGCTTGTAATCCTTCAATGATTCTCCTTCGCTTTGACGAATTCCCGAGAGATGGGATGAATCCTTGATGATCCGTCGGTATGTTTCTCGTACGTCTCGGAGTTAATGGTGTGGGCAATGGTTGTTGAGCCCCGCGTAGGAGCTGTAGGGTTTCTAGTTGAAACTCTTTCATTCTACGCATTCGATCTTCTATAAAAGGACCTGAAACACCTTCGTTGGCAGGATAACGTCTTCTAAGGCAGGAAGATGAAGAAGCATGCCGCCCTTGGCTTCGCGACTGCTCCCTGGAACGAGTGGTGTTGGAGCGGGATGCTCCGTTGTCACGAACATTGTGTCTGGTGGCCATGTAGTAATCCGCGTAAGTACTTTAGTTATGGGATTGAAACTTTCCCACAGACGACGCCAAATGGTAGAGTAATGGATTAGTGTCTTAGCGTTACGCGAGGATTCAACAGACACTCAGATGAAAATGAATCAAGCTGTGATAACACCAGAAGTTTTTACGTGGAAAACTCGTAAAGAGGAAAAATCACGGGGTCTGACCCAATTGTAAAAATCCACTACAAATTGATGATTACAGATGCCCCTTGTCCCACAGACGGGAAAGGGTTACTAGCTTTCCAAGTTACAACGTCGACTAACGATGTCTAGTCAGCGGTGGTTGACGGAGGTCAACGGTGATCGACGGTAGTTGACGATAATCGATGACGGTCGGCGGTAGTCGACGGAGGTCAGCGGTGGCTGAAGACAGTAGATGACGGTCGGCGGTGGTCGACGGAGGTCAGCAGTGATCGATGGCGATCAACGGTGGCCAGCGGTGGTCGACAGAGGTCAATGGTGGTTGTCGACTGTCAGTGGTGGTCGACGACGATCGACGATGACGAGGATGATCTTAGACTAGAGCTCCTTCTCAAATTCTCAAGTTCTCTCTTAAGCCTCCCTCCTTTCATGTGAGGGGTGAGGCTCTATTTATAGTGTTTTGAGTGCAATTAATGCAGGAATATGAACCATTTTGATCGGACGGTCCGAAGAGCTTTCTTTGATCAGATGACGTTTGATGAACATTTGAGTGCCTTAACGATGTCGGAATTGAGCAATTTTGAGCTCGTTGGATTTGTATTGTCGAGACGCTCGATTCGACAATGAACTCGCTAGATTCAACATCCGTTTGACCTTTCCAATGCCTCCAAAATCCTTCAATAGCGATTTAATGATTTGATCCAGGCTTGATTTGACTCGGATTGGACTGACTTTCATATCATTAGGTCCGTCTCATAGAGTCGATCAGTTTGACTATAAGTTTGCTGAAATCAGAGCTCCGGATGACTCTTAATCGAAGTTTGAATGTTTTTTTTCAAAAAATTACACTGAGATTAGTGTTGGATAATGAAAATTTGTTGGTTGCGTATCAAACATCTATATAATTGTTCATGCAGCCAGCAGAAGGAATTATTTACAGATTATAAAAACTTTTCAGAAATCTACAAGGTTTGGTCGGTCCGAGGAACTATAGCTCTGTTTCCGGATCTACAGCGTGCACTGTAGTATTTACAATAATAATAATAATAATATCATATAAATTGGTACACTTTTTGGAAAATATAGCTGTAAATGTACCTCATAGGCAATTATGCTTTTCATTTCTAGTAGAGCTTTTTTTTTCTTTTTATTTGGTCTTCTGTTGCTGCTGGAAGAAATGGTTGAAAAATTTCTCCTGCGCTAAACTCATCTTCATTTTTTATTTTATGTTTTATTGAAGAGAAAATATTATGTTCGGTAAATTTAATATGTGCGTGGTCGATAATATAAATCGCACCATGCTGTTTAACATACCATGTGTTGCGATTTACATCTCTGCCTACAACAAAAACTCCTAATAAGCAATCTATAAACAGGAAAAAAACCAAAAAAGTTCAGAATCATATTTGTTGGTTTTAGATTATTGAACAGTAGTACTTCCTTCCTGCAGTGGAAATATGACTGTTTGCTCATATAAAAGGTAATATTAATGATACCCACCATCATTATTACTTGAGGAGACAATTCCCAAACGCAAAACACATACTGCCAAGCTATGGCTGATTATGGGGGCGAAACCAGATTATATACAGAGTGGCCAATTGTCCTAAAATTTATAATTTAATGTTTAAGATCTGTATGGTGTACATAAATATTACTGTTTTGGGTTTAGATATGTATATACATAAAAATTGTGTGATACGCATTTACATGCCCCAGATTTTTTAATCCATATAATTAGATAATGTGGATGGATTTGCCTCCATGATAGCTCCTGCTTTCATATCTTATGTATGAGACGCAGTGCCCTTCTTTGCTTGAAACTAAATCAAAATCAAAATTCGAGCCTTAGATCCAAAATTTCATAATTCACGGTACTTGTGCATTTTTGACCTTTTTGCTGAATCTCGTAAACCTGGTGATAATAAGCACTACCAAACACCCCCTTGGATATTTTTATGAAAGCTAAATGCCTTATATCTTATTTATTAACATATCAACCACCCAAATTTCAATTTTTAAGTACAGATCACCCGATTCCCATGTTGGGTGAATCCATACAACAAGTAGCAAGGTCATTTCACGATGCTATGATCCTTTCAGATACCTTGATGTAAGAAATTCTTAAATACTTGCAGCTTACTTAAGTCGAACCTCCAATTATGGAAGGCGCTTCTTCTCTAGCTTTCACCAAATGATTCTGAAGATTGCTAGTCTCTCTCACCCATTAACATCATTTTCTCTAATCTTTCAGTGAGATTATTGAAGCAATTTATTCTTCCTCACCTTTTTCTTTCTCTTTTGTCAAGAAAAATTCTTATAACATTATCGATGTGTGCTAGAAATTCACAAAAGTAGAGTAATATATTATTATCTTCATATGGCACGAAAATTCAACACACACTCAAAATAAAGAAAATAATTAGTAGTGACACCATAAGTTTTTACGTGAAAAACTCATAAAAAGAAAAACCATGAGGTTTAGCCCAGCTGACGAGTTCTACTATAAAATAATGATTACAGTTACAACCACTTGTTCTATAAGCAGGAAAGGGTTATAGGGTCTCTGAAGTTACAACTTCGATATGGAGATGAACTTATCGCAAGGAACGAGCAAAGATCAATTGCGACCGACATCGACTGACAGGTGATGGTCGATGATGGTCAGCGGTGGTCAAGGATGGTCGGCGGAGATCGATGACTACAGGAGTGATCCAAGACTTCAGCTCATTCTCAAAGCTTCAAGCTCTTTCTCAAGTCTCGAGCTCCATTTCATTTCAAGAGAGGGGTATGGTTGCATTTATAGAGTTCCAGGTGCAATGAATACATGAATATGAACCACTTTAATCTGACGGTCTGGATAGCTTCTTTTGATTAGACGGTGTTTAATGGACATTTGATTGCATTAATGATATCTAAATTGAGCGATCTTAGGCTTGTTATATTCGTCTTGTCGAAACACTCGATTCGACTATAAGGTCGCCAGAGACATCCATTTGGCATTCCAAATATGCCCGAAAATCTTCAAAAAATGGTTTAATTGCTTGATCTGAACTTAATTTGGCTAGAATTAGACTGATTTTGGTACCATTGGGTCCCCCTCGTCGAGCCGATCATTTTAACTATAAATTGGCTGAAATATGAACTCCAAATGACTTTTTATTAAAGTTTGAACATTTTTTGCTCAAAAGATTGCCTTGAGATTCATGTCATACCTCGAGATTTGTGTCGGATGATGAAATTTGTTGATGATGTGTCCATTGTAATAAAAAAAATTTTGATTTTTTTTAAGATAATGATCCAGCAAATGTACACGAACATTATCAAATGGCTTGTAACATTTCTATGTTTGGTTGGTTGTATGCATGTTTCTCTTAGCACCTATTTGTTTGTTCCATCTTACTCTCTAGTAACTCTCCTTTCATCTTTACATAATCTCAAGTAGTTTGGTTGTCCATCAACACTTGGCGAAGTAAGCAAAGTAAACATGTAGGTCATGCGTACGATTGACTGACGATGAATAAGGTGTGTCTTGTAGCTTTGTGTTTTTGATATAATGAATGATGGGTTCATGAAACAACAATGTTGATAATAATAATTAGAAAATTTTTAATATGAATTGTAATGATAATCATTTCAAAATATTAGAAGTTTCCCTATATCTCACTCTAACTCACAATATGGTTGTAATAGTGATGAATAGGCTATAATGCTTCAATTGCAACTTTTATCGCTCAAACTTTATATTTAGACGAGGTAAATTAGCAATCCCCAACAACAACATTTTTATACCGACTTAGCTAATATAATTTCGAGCTAAGGATGGTTATACCTTAGCCCGAGTTATTAGAAGATCAAGCATAGTTGATCTTTCCCAAATTAATCTAGTCAACTCGTAAGTGATACAACCATTAAATTAGTTCATAATAAGTTCCAATCATCCAATTCAAATCTCCATCTCCATCTCCATCATTCTATTCTTTATTTTCAGACCTATGGTTATCCAACATATAACATTATTTCACCCACTAATTGACATATGAACCAAAATTCCCACCATCAAAATGCATTTTAATTCTATATAAATATAAAATATGATAAGACTCATTTAGCATATAATACCTCAAGAGAACCATCTGCAGTAGTGCCACCATCAAGCATTAGATATCTCTAGAAAAACTAAACTTCAAAACAATAACAATAAACATTATTGAAGTCGCCACATATATTATTTTTAAAGTCAAAACAGAGATGAGATTGTATCTCTAGACTTCATACTTACATACAATAATATTCAGACTTAAACAGCACATTACTGTAATTTTCATGTCAGAACCTTCTTGGGCTTTTTGACAATCAGAACAGGACATTTCACATTCTGTGCACAATAGGAGCTCACACTTCCAAGGAAAGCCCTGCAAAATTCACAATTTACATGCAAATGATGCGAAGTTACATAGTAATTTGAATTAAAGATAGCATTTATAATATTAAAATGTATGAAAGATGTAAACTTTTCATGGAAGGAAACCACTGTAAACCTTTTCAGAGGGTCGTAGCCATGACTGCCAATAACTAAAAGATCAGCTCTGAGTTTTTTCCATCGTCTCGCAAATAATGTCCCTTGGATCACCGCTATGAACCTTCATCTCCACCTTCAACTATATTACCAGCCAAAAATGGCTTATTTTTGTCCGTATAAGCATTTAATACCGACAAGAAAATAAAAAAAATATAGCTAAATGAAAAACTTAGGGGCTTAGTGTGCTGCATTTTGGGATGTTTTTAGCAACATTTAGCTAAAATCCTTCCAAATATAATGTTGGAGATGTAAATTCTATTTCTTTGATAAATTTCATTTCAATCTTAATATAAGATAAATTTAGGAGATGTTTGGCTGCACCGAAGATTTAAGTTAGATAATATTTAGTAAATGTTATAAATTAGGTGTGTTGAACCTACAAAGATGTTTGGTATGATTAAAGTTAAATCCAGTTAAATCCCTTCTTCTTAATGTTCGACGACCGTCTCCTCCTCTTTGCATTTGACAGATTTATGTTAAATCTTAACGTGAATCTTCTAAAAAATGTGCTACCAAACACCTCTTTGGAATTTTTTTTTAAACATGCTATTCGTAGTATTTAACAGATTTAAAGACTTATGTCTCGTAAATCTTAAATCTTGAATCAAATAGACAAACAATTCATCAAGACTTCAAGGAAATTTAATGCTTGTCATGCCAAATAATTTTTAGGTTTTAACTCAACATTTATGAAATTCAGGTTCAACAAAAAATTTAGTAGTATGAGTTTTAGAGCTTTTACATACACACCGCACAATTTTTATCTACTTTTACATGCTTAACACCTAAACTTTCATATTCACATCCATAACACTCAAATATTTAATATTACATTAAAAATATGACTTTTACTTACTTTCTAAATGTTAAATACACATTTTTAAACTTAAGTTCTTTTCAGCAAAGTTTATAAATGGAAATATATACTAAAGATGTGTCAGCATGAATCTTGAAGAAATCCCATAGCCGCGGAGGAAGACGATGTGGCATTGTGGGGGTCCGCGATGGACAATTCGGTACCCTCATGTCTAGCCGACCAGCTCCGATAGACCGAGAGGAAAGCATTTCCCATACGAATAAAATTTGACCACCTTCTTAGAAATCAATTTACCGACATAAGACTCACGGTGATGAATCTGTCACATTTTTCTAGTTCAGTTAGATGAGCGAAGCGAATCGCCCATCCCTGAAACAGTTGGTCGGAGCTTTCCGCCCAACTTGTGCGGGGATCAACTCTCAACAAATAGCCAGATCGACAGTGTACACCAGGACCCCAACGAACGACCGCTTGGCCAAAATGAAGCCAAGCGGGAGGCTGTCACAGGCACCCAACTCTATCTGACCATATCTACAAGCCCCCATTTCCTATAAACAGAGGTTCATTTCATGAATAAAGGTTATGTAAATTTACAGCTCTACACCATCCTTTTGCTCTCTTTATCTCTCTCCCCTTACGACTCTATCCCTTAGGAGTGTCTCCCTAACAATTTTGGATTGAAAGAAAAAATGTAAAATTTTAGGTTAGATATATAAATACACAAGCTTTTTGTGGCATATTTGTAAATTTCCTGAACTACGACCCAAAATTTGCACACACAAAATGAAAAAAAAAAAAAGCGTAACCAGAGCAAACCATCTTGGCCTTCTTAGTAACAGTATCTGCCAAATGCTTGCCATAACCATCCATGCTGGCAACAATATCACCAGTCCAGTCCATCGCCGAGTAGACAGCCAGCGTCGGCCGGGCGTAGACGAGCACGAAATAGTCGCCGCCTTCAGATGATGCTTTGCCGGCGGTTTTTTTAAACACGACGATGTTCTGTAGGCACCAGGTGAGAGCGTGGAGGCTATCCTCCCCTCAGTCGATTGCGACGACGATGACGATGCAGCTGTTGAGAAAATTAGGGCGAAGAAAAATAAAAATCAACACAAATCCAGAAAAACACGAAGATTTAACGAGGTTCGGCAATGATGCCTACATCCTCAAGAGCAGAGCGGCGACTTCCTTTTCAATATTCAGATTAGAATACCAAATACAATATTCAGCTCTATCAAGGACCTAGAATTACAAACATGTCTATTTATAATCATAGAGTAAACTCTATGGTACAATATGTAATTACCAAATTTCTCATATACCATATAACGAGGCGTTGACCCAGCACCCCCAACCCACATAACGTAACTTCACGATTTGGACAAATTCTTCCGCTTTGCTCCGCTTCGTTCCAGCGTCTGTCCCTATATAGTATATGAGTCATACCACAACAAATCTTCACCTTGGCGAATATCCAGCCCCTTAGGAGAAAAAATATTTGGGAGTTACACCTGCACCAATGTGGGTTGGGCCACCATGCTTCTGCTGCGCCCACGCTGATGTCAACCCACTAAATTTCAAGAGACGTACCTCTTTAATTCCAAGAGATATCTCTTCATTCGAAGAGACACTAAATTCTGGTATTATGAGTCATACATATTAATTCTCCACATTGGCGAATATTCAGTTCTTTAAGAGAAAATCTCCACCTTGCGAATATCCTGCCCTTTAGGAGAAAATCTCTACCTTGCGAATATCCAGCCCTTTAGGAGAAAATCTCCACCTTACGAATATCTAGCCCCTTAGGAGAAATATCTTCACCTTGCGAACATCCTGCCCCTTAGGAGAAAATCTCCACATTGCGAATATTCAGCCCCTTAGGAGAAAAATATCATGAAGTTTCTTATGCACAAATGTGGGTTGAAGCACTTTTCCTATTCGTGTCAGCACCTCGGCTAAACTGCTGTCCCATGAGCAAAACCCATTGCGAAATACCTCCGCGAAACCACTGTTCACAAATAATCGTGCCTGATCGCTCGACAACACCCTACCGAACTCCACCTGTCGCAACTCCTCCTGCGACGAACTTGCAAACTCCGCTAGTCGAACACCACAAAACTCCTCTGTTCGCAAACGCTTCTGCTCGCGGTAACTGCACACGAACTCCTGTTCGCTAACTCCACCTCGCCTAATGCCGTGAAGGTTCATGAACTGTCGCGCCTCAAAGTGGCGACGCTGCCTCTATTGCGAACTCCCCGAAGCATAACTCGTCGAACTGCCGCAGCCCTTTATCTGAACAGCTTCGCACCTGTTCGTTCCCGCGAGCCCATCTGTCTTACAAACAATCAGCAAAATTTTAATTTTTTTCTCCACCGTAGCCAAGATTTCATTTCTCCAGCCAAGGAAATTCAGAAAATACTTCTAAATTTTCTTCTCCGTAAGATTTCTTGTTGAGCCAGAAATTGTACTTTGATTCTGCCACAAATCCTTTTAAATAATCCCTTAATTAAGATTTCTTAATTAAGTTCCCTTAATTAAGTTTCCAAGAAAAATGATTTTCGCTTAATTAAGTTTTCCAGAGAAGCAACAAATCTTTTCAAAAAAGAATTGAAATATTCCCTTAATTAAATATTTCATTTAATTAACTGAATTTCAAATCATTTCCCTTTCTTCAGCCTCCAGCAAAAGAAATCTCACCTCCGCAGATCCAACAGAGGAAATCCACTAAAAGAAAATATTTCGTGGCTCCAGTAAATGAAAGAAAATCACATTCCAATTACTCCGCTCTGCTTTTCTTCCAAAATTTTCTCTGAACTTTCCTTTTCGGCATCCTGGAATAGCTCTGTTGCACCGCAAAATTTGAAAAATCTTCCAAATTTACTTATCCGCAGTTTTCTCCGCTCGCTCCAACGAAGAAAATAAAAAATTCTTTCTATTTCTGCTCCGCCTCTTGCAAAGGAAATTTAGCACCAGCGAAAGAAAAATTCGAAAATCCTTCCGAATTTTCTTCTTCGCAACCTTTCCTCCACTCAACCCGCAAAGGAATGAAATATTTCCTTCCAATTTCTCCTAATTTGGAATTGCCTCCACATCAAATAGACAACAATGGAAATTGATTCTCCTTCTCCAGTAAACGAACATGAATGGAAATCACAAAAGAAATTCCTCCTCTTCCGCCTCGATCACACCTCCAATTCCTCCTTCCGCTCGAACTCGCAGGCCCTGATATGCGATTCCTTTCTGTCGCCGAAACAGAAGCACAAACGTCCCTCCCGCAACGCGAACTCTTCCTTCCGCCTCCTGCATCCTGCGGAAACAGTGTGTTTGCGAACTCGACCCTGTAGCAGCGATCCTCTACTCCTCCCCGCGCCAGACAACTCCCCAGCAGCCTTCCGCACTGATGCCTTCCGCACCGAAGCCTTTTGCACCACGAAGCACTCTGTCGCGATCCTTCTGTTCGCGAACCCACGCGATTCGCTTGTTTGCCGACCGGAAAGTAGACAAGCAATCTTCTGCGCCTCCCGATCTTCTCGCAAGCCGCAATTCGCCGAACACCTGAAATTCTTGAAATCTAGCTGCCAAATTTTTTTCAAATCTTCTTTCTTCCTGCGCCGCCAAAAATTTTCTTCCTCTCGAACCCGGCTCTGATATCTCTTGTTGGAAAAATTAGGGCAAAGAAAAATAAGAATCGACACAAATCCAGAAAACACAGAGATTTAACGAGGTTCGGCAAAGATGCCTACATCTTCGGGAGCAGAGCGGCGACTTCTTTTTCAATATTCAGAAAAAAATACAAAATACAATATTCAGCTCTCTCAATGACCTAGAATTACAAACAAGTCTATTTATAATCATAGAGTAAACTCTACAGTACAATATGTAATCACCAAATTACTCATGTACCGTATAACGAGACGTTGACCCAGCACCCTCAACCCACATAACGTAACTTCTCGATTTGTACAGATTCTTCCGTTTCGCTCCGCTCTATTCCGCTTCGTTCCAGCGTTTGTCCCTATATATAGTATATGAGTCATACCATAACAGCAGCACCCATGAATTAGAATAAAGGTTGATGTTTTGAATCTGAGGGGAGGAGATGAGAATGTTGGGAGTTTATAGGTTGACGAAAGGTGGGATTTTGGAGAGTGGATTGGCCGCCGTTGGGGAGGTTTTGGGTTTCTGGGGGCTCCGCTGGGTTTTGTGAATCTACTGTTTGGATGGATGAGAGATTTCATTCCAGATGGGATTGAAATTTTGCTGCTGCGCTCAAATATTTTCCTCTGTTTTTTTTTTTTTCTTTTTTGCATTTTGAATTTACCATTTGGAAAATAAATTAATTTAATTATTTTAAAGTAAATTTAGGGTTTATTTCGAACGGCTTTTTAGCTACAATTTTCTCACTTTACCTCATTTTATTCATAGCTACTCACTCTTTCATGTGCTGAAGCATTGCCATGCGTTGAGAAAGTGTTGGATTCAAACTTTATGCAGTATCAATGAAGCGAGGAAATGCTATGGGAGCTAACCAGAGAAGCACCAAGTTTATGAGATATGTTGATTTAGACATACTCCATGATAAGATTGATGACATTATACCAGATGACCCACATTGATTCATCTTGATCATACATATTTTCTTAAGATTTAAGTTTCTTATTGAAATGAGAAGTATTGATCATGAGCTTACGGATTAATCTTGTCGAGACACTCGATTTGAAAGTATACACGCAAAATTTAAAATCATTTAAGCCTCCAATTGACGCAAAAAGCCTTTGTAAACTCTGAGTGTTTGATCTAGGTTTATATGGATTTGGATTGAATCAATTTTGATATCATTTTATTTGTTTTTGTAGATATGCTCAAATTGATTATAAATTTGTTGAAATTTGTGCTTATATGATCATGAATTTGAATTTGAAATGTTTCTGGCTCTAAATGTTTTGAGATTCATGTCTGATTATAAAAATTTGTTAATGACATACCAATATTTTATAAAAAAAATATTATTATTTTAACTTCTAAAAAAAGTGAAATATAACTTTTCACTTTTTTTAGAAGTTAAAATAATAAATTTTAAAATTCTTTGAAAAACTCGGACTTTAACGCACTTATTCTCATCCTTCAATGAAAACACGACAACTGGCAACAATAAAAAAGATTCATTTTCGGAATACCAAAGAACAAATATATCCGAATCTTGACGCAATAGATTTTGTTTTAGCAAATATTTTATATTTCAATCTTGTTTATTTATCTAAAAAATAGACATTCATTTCAAATTATTAATTTATAAATTACAGAATAAGACAAATTTAATTACATATTCATAAACTTTATCTCATAAAAAAATACAAAAAAAATGTTTAAATATTATTCAAACATATTAGAATATATATTCAAATCATATTCAAATTATATTATTTGCTAATTGTTGGGCCCGTGGTTTTTTCTCTTTTCTAAGGTTTTAGACATAAAATTTAAAGTGTCTTTATTTGCATACTTCCCTTTTATTATCTAAGTGTGTGTTGGAGTCTCGTATAACTCTAAGACGCTAATTAATCATTCTACAATCACGAACCTTCTAACATACATTAATTTTTATATTTAAAAAATCTATATTTTGCATGTACCAAAAATACTAGCACGAATCTCAAAGAGAATGAACGACCAAGATGAATGGGACTCCTTTCGAGGTAAGCAATCAACTGATGATTTAAGGTTGATGATGAAGTTGTGTCTCCAAACCCATGATAAATTCACGCTCCAAAGATGGTTCCCCACTCGGTAGTGTCAAGAACAGTCGAATGTGTTGTGTGAATCATCCCGACAGTGAGTCTCGTCGGATACCTCACATAGGCTGCAACAATATTCCCTTAAGAGCTTGCAAGATTAGGATATCTGGCTGAGGCGATGAACCAACCAGGTAGGCAAGATAGAAGCTTTGTAAGACTCGAGCCTAACAGAAAATGTGCAACGACTCACTATGAAAAAGGCTGGTCGATCACATTCGATCAACCTACCCCGTGCCCGGATCGGCTGACCACCTCACAATCTATCGCTCTGGACACCTCGATTGATCAACACATACTTCAAAGGGTACAAATGCCACTCGACCAGTCACTGACCTCAAGCCAGCCGACCAACCAATTACTGACAATGTTGAAATTCAAATTGTAATTCAAATATAACATAAAATCTATATAACCAATTAGAGTTTTAATGACATTAAGAATGATTTTCATAATTGTTCCCTCATTTCTCTAATTGTATAAAACACATCTCTATAAGTATAAGAAAAAAAATATAAATAAATGAAACTTTCCATTTTCCCTATAAAGATCTCAAATTTATTCTACTCTCTTTCTTCTCACATTTACTCACAAACGATAAACTAGGATCAAACAAATTCAAATTAGAAGAATGAGCCAAAGGAAGAGGAGAGCTACGAGAAGCAGACAAACCCATTACCCAACGAAATATATACATATATATATAGTGGCCGGCCAGCAAAAGTAATCGAGAAGGGTTGAAGAGGAAGAAGTCTACCCGAAGAAGTTGGATGACGGGGAATCCAAACGGTCAACGCAGCGAACCCAAAACGCCATTTGGAAGAAGAGTCAAAGCTGCTACGGGTCCGAACTTCTCGCAACGCTCCAAATAACCCAACAACGAAAGCCTTCTTCTCTTCCTCATCATTTAAACTTTCAGAGACACACACAGAGAGGGAATTACAGAATTAGAGAAGACAGAAGAGAGCAAGAAATGGAATTTGCGAAATTTGAGGAAATTGGATCTTCTTCTTCTTCAATGATTTGCCTTTGTAGAATATGCCATGAGGAGGAGGAAGAGGAAGCCACAAGCATGGAATCCCCATGCGCTTGCTCTGGAACTCTGAAGGTAACTAATCAAACAGTGGAAAAAAAATCGTTTTTTTTTTCTTACAATTTCTTGTCTGTATGTTTGGCTGATTTGAGGCTCTGTCATACCAGTTCGCTCACAGGCGATGCATACAGAGGTGGTGCGATGAGAAAGGGAGCACAATTTGTGAAATTTGTCTTCGGGTAATTAGACTGCTCACAACTAGTAGAATCTAGAGANTGGCTCTGTCATACCAGTTTGCTCACAGGCGATGCATACAGAGGTGGTGCGACGAGAAAGGGAGCACAATTTGTGAAATTTGTCTTCGGGTAATTAGACTGCTCACAACTAGTAGAATCTACAGAAAAAAAGGATCTCTTTTCTTTATAACAGTATTTGATGTTTCAGTACTTAGTTTTTCTGTCGCTTTTTCATTGTTCTGCTCTTGAATATGGTTTATCTGCCTCTAGTTATATATATTGGCCAGCATTACTATAAATTATATATTAACAAATCATTATTTCAATTCTATTATGTTATTTTAGTCTTACTTCAAATAGTTACTATTTCTTGGAAGATGTACATACATACAAGGACTCAATTCTTATATATTTACATATCTAACATCTAAATTTCATTTTTTTACATATTTGTCACCTTGCTANGTCATACTTCAAATAGTTACTATTTCTTGGAAGATGTACACACATACCAGGACTCAATTCTTATATATTTACATATCTAACATCTAAATTTCATTTTTTTACATATTTGTCACCTTGCTAATATATTGAAAAAGGTGTATTTCACTTTAAAAAAAAGATCAAATATAAAAATTTTGGGCCATATAAATATAAAAATTAAAAATTAGATATTTGATATTATAATTACAGATGAATAGGGCGGTGAAAATGTAAATGTCAACTCTCATACTTCAATTTTCTTTCAATCTCGAAATGCCTTTTTCCTTATTATTATTATTTTATTGTTGTCCACTTTTCAGAAATTTGAACCAGGNTAAAAGAAGTTCAAATATAAAAATTTTGGGCGATATAAATATAAAAATTAAAATTTAGATATTTGATATTATAATTACAGATGAATAGGGAGGTGAAAATTTGAATGCCTAACTCTCATACTTCAATTTTCTTTATCAATCTCGAAATGCCTTTTTCCTTATTATTATTATTTTATTGTTGTCCACTTTTCAGAAATTTGAACCAGGCTATACAGTAACCGCCCCTTCGCCTTCCAAGCCACACATGATTGAAGTTGTTATAACAATAAGGTCCTCTCTCTCTTTCTCTCTCTCTCGGAAGATTTACATACAAACCACTCAATTCTCTTGTATTTACATATCTAGACCCTAAACTTCAATTTTTACAACAATGCCACATTCAATATGCATGAAATGAAATGGAGGATTTGTGGCATANGCCGTCGTCCTACCATACCAGTTCCTGCTTCCAATCCGTAGCTTTAATGGTCAGTTTTGCAAAATATTCAATAATATCACCTCTGCTAATTATAAAATTACAGTTTGATTTTGATTTTTATTTACAGCTTACCATGTTGTTCTTCCTGAGACATATAGTTGCAGTGATACTGGCTGGCAATGATTACTATTCATTCAGATTTTTCTTTGTGAGTATTAATAATTTATATATAGATATATATTTTTAATTTGTTTTCTGAATTTTATTGATATATTTAATTCTCATAAACCATAAATATTCCTTCAGATATATCTTCTACGAGCTGTAGGAGTCTTGCTGCCGTTTTANCTACTGGCTGGCAATGATTACTATTCATCCAGAATTTTGTTTGTGAGTATTAATAATTTATATATAAATATTTTTAATTTGTTTTTATGAATTTTATTGAAATAAATAATTCTCGTTGAAATAATTCCTTCAGATATATCTTCTACGAGCTGTAGGAGTCTTGCTGCCGTTTTATCTGATCCTGCAGTTGATTTATATGATCATAAATGCAAAGAAGCTACAGCGGCTGCATGTAAGTTTTGTTGATTTTTCGAAAATTTTTACATTTATGGCTATAAGAAGAGTTAAAATTATGAAATTTTTGTAAACAGGATAGGAATGGGGAGTCTGAAAATGAAGACATTGAGGAGCAGTAGAGTTCAATTTGAAGCTTATCGAAGCCATAAATTCATACAGGGGCCTGAATTAACAAAGCTGTGCCTTTGTAGTAATTATTATTATTTTTAATGTTTTTTGCATTGTATGGTGAAGCTTATAATTTGATTATAGTAAGCTCCCACACTTTGCTCTGAAGTAGGAGAAAATATTACATATGTCGTCCGCATGTGCTGACACCCAATCAAAAACTGATGCGAATAAGGTTATGTAAGTAGAAATTAATTTAAAAATAATAATGAGCTTTTGTACATTGGTGCAATTAATGTGAAACATATATATACATAGCACAATTCTTAAGTATATATATCACAAAAACTCAAATATCAAATTTGTAGTGTGATACATGAAAATACATAAAAATTGTGGGGTGCGTGTGTAAATTTCCTAAGCAATTTATAAAGATTCATATGAAATGATATGTTAATGAAAAATATTTTAAGAATTTTATGGTTATTTTTTGTTGTTTTAAATTTTCATTATAAACAGGAGCTGTCAATTGGTTTCAGATCAGAGATATTGTGGTTTTCATCATTATCATCATTATCATAAAAGAAGATTTATATAGATTCTTCCATAATTAATTGCTATTTTATTTCTTCCATAATGATGGGCAGAGGGGACAACAAAAATTCTACCACCCCCTAATATAAAGTATTTAAATGAAAAATATACGGATAATTTAAATAAATAGGACAACTTTTATGGTCTAAAAGATAGAAATTAAACTCTCCTTGGAAAGTAATATAGAATAAGCTGAATGTTGTCGACATCAAACAATCAATCAATGGCGTCTGTCTGTCTTCGAACTAAAGTTGCGTATAATCCATCTTTCAGCACAAGCTCCTTATGATTCCCCACCTGAAGAAAAGAAAAGTTCGAGGAAATTAATATGATGAATGGTAAAAGAAGCAAAGAGGAGAACCTATATATTATATATAGGGGCTTATTAATGAAATCAACCAAAAAAAAAAAAAAGCATAAAAGATCTATATAGCAGGGGTTGTCGGACCCCAGGTGCGAATAAGCTGAGTTTGAGCGAGCTCAATACTTTTTTGTATTCGTCTCCTTTGATTTTTTTTTGTTTGAAATAAATTTGTGCTTGAAATAGCTCGTGATAATATAATCGTGTTCAACTCAATTCAAATTCATATGTTCGTTTCAGGCCATGTTCAATGCAAAATTAGCTCAAATGATTTAAAAATTGATAAAATTAAAAATAAAAAAAAAGTAATAATAATATTATTTATTTATTTCATTTGAGCCAAAACGACATGACCACAATCAAATGAAAGTTTATTCGTGTTCAACTGGTTTATAAATCAAGCTCAAAAAAATTATTCGTATTTGTTTTGTTTGTTTATCAAATAATTGGTGAAAGAAACGCCAAAGTCATGCTTCAACCACTAAAAAACTTGTTGTACTGCTTTAACCGTGTGATAACTCGAGTCTAAAAGCATGGCCTTCAATTTTCTTAATTGAGAAAACGAGTAAATTTGACAGATTATGCGGAATTATTTTGAACCGGCAGGAAATTATATTGCAAAGCTCACAGGATGGTTTCAGAAAAATGCGAAATCAAGATTGCAGAAACTGCTGGCTTCAGAGAAAATTACAGTATTAGAAAGCTACCTATTTTCTCTCATTTCAGAACGGAAATATGCCATTATAGGATGAGATTGACAGTAGTAACATGCTATAGCGTGAATGCTGCATTGTTTTTTTCTGGAAAATTTACATACATACCACCCGATTCCTATGTATTTACATATCTAACACTTAAATCTTTAATTTTTACATATATATATACTGCCCTTCCTACACATGAAAAGGTGTGTTTCACTTTGAAGTAAAAAAAAATGATATTCTCGATGTGATATGAAAGATATATGTGGCATAAATCTAAAAAAAGTGAACTTTAGGTGTTTAAATATGTAAATACATAGGAACTGAGTGGTATGTATGACCATAATTGAAAAATAATGATATTTTAAGAGATGAAATTTACCTCAACAACTCTACCACTATCCATTACTACAATAGTATCGGCAGCTTGTATAGTTGACAACCTGCAAAAAAAAACAATCAATGAGAAGAAGCGGACAAGAGGATGGCTCTTACAAACTCAAAATCTGCAGCAAGTATCACCTATGCGCGATGATAACAACAGTTCTCCTTTCTCCAGAGGCATTTCGATCCGAAAGTAGGAGCTCCTGCATGAAGAAGACAAGAATATGAATACCTAATCACACTGTTTAACGAAGAAACTTTGTTGGCACAAAAATACCTTCACATAATGCTCGCTTTCTGCATCAAGGGCGCTTGTAGCTTCGTCAAGGATCAAGATGGTTGGATCTCGAAGAATAGCCCTTGCGATCGCGATGCGTTGCTTCTGGCCGCCGCTAAGAAGAGCATTGTCAACGAGGGTAGAATATCCGTTTGGTAGGGAGAGTATAAACTCATGCGCGAAAGCTTGTTTTGCAGCCCATTCAACTTCCTCTTGCGTGGTTTCTCTTGTGCAGCCATACCTAATGTTTGAGGTCACATCCATTCGGAAGAGAGGAGGTTCCTGATCAAATAAAGGAGGTATAATTAAAAAGAGATTGTTGTGTAAATATGATTTTTTTTTTGAAGTAGTACGGCCTACCTGACTGACAAAGCCGATTCTTCCTCTCAGCCACTTGATATCTAAATCTTCAATAGGAATGCCATCAACTAATATCTGAATTTATAATAGAGCTACTACTTTAGTATTTACTATATATCAGCTAAACTAGAAATGTCAATTGTTTTGAACTTGTACAGGGTGCAAACTATCAAATGAACGTGAATAAGGATGCCTCTTTAAAAACGCGCATTATGTCTACTAAAGTTCTGATTTTGATTGAAATTACCAAAAGATCATTTGCACCCATCAATTATGTCTATCGTAGTGAAACAAATAAGAATAAAGATTCCGATTAAAGGATAATTGTTTAAATTGCAGAGGAGACATTTAATATGTTATTGGAGAATTTCACAGAAAATTGACGAACTCTAAAAATAGTAGTATGATCATCTATACATCACAAAGAGAGTATGAAAACAACAAAATCAACAAGAACTAAGTGTGGAGTACAGGAGAATCTTAAGCAGTGTGAAACATGAAAGTATAAAAAGTGAAATAATTGTATTACAGAGAATGCGAGTATGGCACTTAATGAAAACAATAATGTAAAAAATATACTTAAGGAGTATGATAAGGATAATGAAGAGTAGAAGATGCACTAAAAATATGACAGCAGTAATGTTAAAGATATGGAAAGGACAATAATAGATTAGAAATGCATAGCGATATGGTGGTTCTTCAGTATCACTGGTTGCAAAAAGGATGGTTGGATGGTGGGCGTTGAACATGAGAGTTGTTTGTTTAGACGTAGGATGCGCGGTCGTCTATTTAAAGGATTGGTACTTTTGGACTGAAATTTTGGGGCTTAACCCTTGGTTTCCGCACAATGCATTCTTCCTATGTTGTGATTATGTGACGGGACTTACATGTGCCTATGAAATTGTGCTTCAGAAATTTCAAATTCAAATGATTTAGTTGTTTGAGTATTTTAAAAATTAATATGAAACTAAACTTAAAGCATCAAAAGTGATAGCCTTACAATCAAAAAAGATGCTAAAGAAAAATTAATTGCATCTTAATCAAAGATTTCTCCAAAAAAATGTTTTAGCGTGCCATCAAATTGATGTGATGCTAGCGAACTTCATGAATTTAATAAAAAAAAATAGTGATTTTGTAGATTCTATAATTGCTAATTCTTTAGACGACATATGTTACAACATATGTCCTCTTAAGGTTGAATCTAATTGGAAGAGAACTAGAATTTCAAATATAAGGAGAAGTATTGAATGCTTTACATCATAATTCATTAAAAATTCATATACACGATTAGGCACACAGCAAATTAGCTTGAACATGATGTAGCTTTTGACGAGATTGAGCTGGATTCTTCATAAGCAATGCCTAATTATGCAAAAATGAATATTCATGATGGAAAAAACAGCAACACTGTCATAGTAATGCAAAAGGGCTACGAGGACCACAATGGATTAAGTACTCCATAATTATGTTTTTGTCATCGTTGATAATGTTTTAAGGTGACTCAAGAATTTCTAAATCAGCCATATGCTACAGCTTCCCAATAAAAGATAATTTGTTGCTAAACTTATGACCAAATGTTTAAAATTTCAGGCTTGATTAAATCGTTCTTGTCAAAGCCACCAGAATCAAAGCCTAAATGAATCCATATGGAGTTAAAAAAAACGATTTTTATATTTCAGTAAACATGATGAAGTAACTATTGTTGGAACCTTCATCTTTCTTTGCCTTTGGGATTCTTGCCTCTGCTTTCTTTCTCGCTCCTAGGGTTTTGAGCTTGAGAATCGACAACCGCCGAATCAGGACCTTTTCTTTTTTGTTTCGGGATTAAGTTTTAATGGTAATGTCTAACAATTATTGGTTATTGTGCTATAGAAAAAAGAACAATTGCACTGATTTTCAATTTTGTTTCAAAGATGTTGGTAGCCATTACCCTTGATACATATTTTGGATTTTTTATTTTTGTGATAGTGATGCGTGTGCGTGTTAATCTACGGCTCCATTCTTGTGGAATATCTAACTCGAAATTTTATATATAATCAAACAGAAAAAAAAAAAATCTTTGTAGTTACTTTACAAATAACCAAACAACACTGAAAAATAAATATATTTTCTTTATACCTTATTCAAACATTCCAAAATACTTGCATTCTATGTGCTTTGAAACAAAACATCCGGTTAGTGTGAAAACATGAAACAATTTCACAGCACAATGTGATATTTTTCACATAAGAAACACGAGATGGATCAATTTGGTGTTAATACTTTCAACCTCAAACAGATGATGTCTCATATCCACAAACAATATCAAGCATCAGCTATGTGTGAGGATTATTCTTAATGACAACTGATTATCTTCAGGAAAATGATCTGAGTACTTACCGCACCATTTGTTGGTTCATAAAGGCGAAGAAGAAGATTGGCAATTGTGCTTTTCCCACTTCCACTACGACCAACCTACACACGGCCAACAGCTCATGAATGTTTATAAAAGAAAAAGGAAAAATAGTCGATTCATTCTAAAAGAATTGCTGATAAGCATTAAAAAGAAGGAAGATTTTCACACATACCACTTTTATTCCTAATGTATTTACATGTCTAACACCTAAACTTCAATTTTTACATATGCCACCTTAATATTTTAAAAAGTTAAAATAGTGGTATTTTTTACGTAATATGAAAGATTTAGGTGGTGTAAATGTAAAAAGTAGAGTTTGACTTTAGATATCTAAATACATAAGAATTGCAGTAGAACTTACAATTGCAAGAACTTTATTGGGCTGTATAGACAAGTGTATCCGTTCAACGGCTGGGAACTGTTTGACATCAATAAACACCACGCCTAAGAATAAGATGAAAAATAACACGCAACTATTAAGAAGGCGAAGAATGGAATAGCCAACATATATGTCAAAAACCCCAATTTTGTCCAGACTAAAAAAAAATTAACAAAACATGAAAATATGACACTAAATAGGACGCAATGGAGAAAAAGGATTCATGTAGCCGACCCCATGTAGTGGGATTAAGGCTTTGTTGTTGTTGTTGTTGTTGTAAAAAAATTAACAAAACACAGAGCATGCACCATAAAGATTATACATTCCAACTGATAATAATAAGTCATGAAACAGAGAGCAAATCCCACATTTCAAGTTATGAAACAAAAAAATAATAATAATAATAATAATAAGAATAATAAATAAATAATAATTAAAAAAAACATTAGGTACTTCAGAAGTTTGCAAGCAACCTACTATAAACTTTTTATGCTCTCACATGGGCCCTCTACTACCTATGTTATTTTCTCTGGCCTCAACAAGGTAAAGGGAATCATCCCTAGTTTTTCCCAAGCAAACAAAAATATATTTTATTCTGTTACACAACCCCATGATCACTTCTATAATAAAACAGCAAACCAACTTCTCCAATACAGTTCACACAAACTACTAAAATAAAATAGTTAATTGATGACCTGATCTACTTGTATCAGTTCATAGTGATCCAATCCCAAACTACACAAACAGCAGAAGTGAAAAACATAGGAAATTTACATACGTAGCACACAATTCTTATGTAGCATATCTCACACCAAAACTCTCATATTTACATGCATAACTCCAGAGCCGAGGAAGTGGAAAGGGGTCATTGCTGCGCCACTTCTGCCAACAGAACCGAGGGCATGGAAAGGCAGCAACCAGGAGAGGCAACTGCTGCTGGTGTTCACATTAAAACTTGGTGTTTCAGATGGTGTTGTTGAAGAACAACCTAGACTGCGGAAATCGATTCGAGAAATCCAGTACAAAACACTTAAATAGAAACAGAAAGTAATGAAACACAGAAAAATGTAGAAAACACAGACATAACGATGGTTAACAAAATCAAAAGGAATCAGTAAAATGTGTTTTCTTGAGGTTAGACTCTTTATTTGACAAGTGCTATGTTTTCAGAAGTCCGAGACTTTTGGAAAGGAAAGAACACATAAAAACATACAATAAAAAAAACATAAATTAAATCTGGAGTTTACTTCTTTCCCAAACTGAAATGATTTTTAAAAGAGATAAAAATACCTTCCACCTTGAGGGATAATGAAATGATACATTAACAAATTCAATATGCCCAGTTAGCTCTTGCAGCTGACGTCCTGATTAATAGCAAAAAATAATTGTCAAACGTAATTTGCAATAAATGATTCTCATTTATTCAAAGCAAATAAAACATTGATCAATTACAAAAGATAAAAAAACATTTGAATGTTCTATGCAAATATTTTGAATGCATTTTGCAGTAATTGATACACCCAGAAGCTGCATGTAGCAATTTCATAATTGTGTAAATACAATCAGGGAAGCGAAAATAGATTTACAGCAAAAGTTTAGTGAAATGGACTATATCGCTAATCAAATTGTAGGCATACCAATATCAAACATCTAAAGGAATTGGTAATTAGAAGCCATTTAATTCGTACTAAGGTCTATTTTCTTCTCTCTGGGGTCTCTATTTTAAAAAAGAAACTATCAAAAGTGGAAATAGATTTTGACAAAAAAGGTTAAACTTCAAAATCACCCACAAACTATTTGAATATGTTAAACTTCAAAATCGCCCACAAACTATTTGAATATGACCAAGTTAATCCTATAGTATCGCATTATTCAAATTTAATCCTACAACACCACAAAATTGATCCAAAAGGATTCCCCAAAGAATAAAATCAGATCACTTTTGTGTAGTCAAAAACTAAATTGAGATCAATTCCGTATCATAATGTGTACACGAGCAACTATTTTGAATTAATTTTGTATAGTCGATGTTGGAGAAATATGATACTCTGAGAATAGACTGATGAGACTATTTTGGTTCAAGCTTAAGAAAATGTTATATAAGTTTCATGCAAGATATACTTAAGGAAACCAGAAACCGGAATAGAACAGGGAGGAAAATAAAACAATAGGGTCAATAATGAAACCTGATAATAATTCTAAACAATTCAAAGTTATTTTTAAAATATATAAGAACTTGAATTATTTTAAGGATTATTTCATTTTTAATTAAATTTACTAATAGAACAATCTTTATTTTAAATTAAATAGAAATTATAGGAGTTATCCAGACATTAATTACAATTGAATTCACATAAATTTGGTTTTATTGTAACACAACTTATATAAATAAATAAAATTCTAGATGGAAAATAAATTTTGAATGACAAATTACTCGTGGAATTTTCTCAACAATATTCTCTCCTTGCAATACTCCTTTTCCTCTAAACACGTTGCATTTGTCTCTCCACACAATAACTTCTCTCTCTTTATTAAATAGCTATCAAAACCCTATTATAATATTGTGTTACAACGTACAAAAATTATCCCCCTTTCCTTCTCTCAAACTCTTCCTCTTTATTTTGGTTAAGTCTAGGGATAAACATTAGTTGGTTAAAACCAAAAAATTGAATACGTATTTGGTTGGTTAGGTTCATTTTATCAAATGATAGTTTGATTTTTGGTTTGGGGGAAAGAGATATTTGGATTTCAGATATTGGCTCATTTGAAAAAAATGATTCGGCAGAAAACAAAAATATGATGATTAAATAGCCAATATTATTTCCATTTTCAATTTTCCTCCTCAAAATCCCTAGGCCTTAGACTTTCTCATGCCTTACAGAGTCATGGAAAGCAAGCAAAGAGGGAAGCACCAAAGCAAGATTCTAGATTCAAGATTCCAGGGAAGCACCAAAGCAAAATTCTAGATTCAAGATTGGATCGAAGCTACCAAGGTTCCAAGCTGTAATTTGCTTAAAACATCGGTTCTACCTATGGTTTCAAAATTCATGCAGACCAAAATTAAATCAAATAAACTCAAATACAAAATAATTTGATACATCTTGGTTTTACATGTGAATTAGCCAATTTCGTTCTACCTATAATTTGATTTAGAATAATTAATTTAATAAATCTGTCAACCAATATAGCCAAATCCACCAAATGCACATCACAAGTTTAAAGGGCTATTTGAACAAATGTGTTAGGAATATGGAGTAAAATAACTGCAATGATTTTGAGAATTCAGGTATTTTGTTCGAATAAACAGAGGGAAAGTATTTAAATTTGGCCAAATCACCAGACACTATATCCAATTTCGCCATTGTGCAACCCTTAGAGACCGCTCAACCTCACCTCTTGCCTTCTTGTGTGCTCTGAAGACCCTTGCGATTCCACCATGCAATTTTAGCGACCCTTGCACCAGACCTGGGGGCATTAGAGACCCTCATGTAAAACCCTCCACCCTCACAGCTCCACCTCTACCTCCACCATCTAACAAGTCCTGAAGACCTCGGCCTCGCACAAACCTCACGACTACCATCCACCTAGAAGTGTGATATTGGCCGATATAGATAGATTGGTTCACAATTAGTAAAACGAGTGCAACTGAAATCCAAAATCTATAAAATTGAACCAACCAAACTTTTACTAAAATCAATCTAAACTGAACCAAAATATAATTTGATTTAATCGGTTTGATTACACAAAATTAAAATTTAGCATTTGACAAAATTATTAAAAATTAGAGTTTTACTTCAAACTTAGAAATTTCATAAGATTTTACCATATCCTCATCATTATTTTAAAAATAGAAATTTCAAAAAAATATAAAATAAACATTTTATGTGCTCAATTTATTTTTTTTTTCAAAGGAATTTTATTTCGTATTCTAATATTATTCAGTAATTTTATTTATTTGATTAAATGAAGGTGAAAACCAATTTGAAGACCGAATGTTTTAAATTTTATACTAAATATTAAGTATAAATTAGTAATTTGACATGCNTAACACGCAACTATTAAGAAGGCGAAGAATGGAATAGCCAACATATATGTCAAAAACACAATTTTGTCCAGACTATAAAAAATTTAGCAAAACACATAGCATGCACCATAAAGATTATATATTCCAACTGATATAAATTATTTCCTGGGGTGCGACAGATCCTCATGAAACAGAGAGCAAATCCCACATTTCAAGTTATGAAACAAAATAATAATAATAATAATAATAATAATAATAATAATAAATAATAATAATAAAACATTAGGTACTTCAGAAGTTTGTAAGCAACCTACTATAAACTTTTTATGCTCTCACATGGGCCCTATACTACCTATGTTATATCCCTAGTTTTTCCCAAGCAAACAAAAATATATTTTATTCTGTTACACAACCCCATGATCACTTCTATAATAAAATAGCAAACCAACTTCTCCAATACAGTTCACACAAACTACTAGAAAAATAAAATAGTTAATTGATGACCTGATCTACTTGTATCAGTTCATAGTGATCCAATCCCAAACTACACAAACAGCATAAGTGAAAAACATAGGAAATTTACATACGTAGCACACAATTTTGATGTAGCATATGTCACACCAAAACTCTCATATTTACATGCATAACTCCAGAGCCAAGGAAGTGGAAAGGGGTCATTGCTGCACCACTTCTGCCAACAGAACCGAGGGCATGAAAAGGCAGCAACCTGGAGAGGCAACTGCTGCTGGTGTTCACATTAAAACTTGGTGTTCCAGATGGTGTTGTTGAAGAACAACCTAGACTGCGGAAATCGATTCGAGCAATCCAGTACAAAACACTTAAATAGAAACACAAAGTAATAAAACGCAGAAAAATGTAGAAAACACAGACATAACGATGGTTAACAAAATCAAAAGGAATCAGGCAAATGTGTTTTCTTGAGGTTAGACTCTTCATTTGACAAGTGCTATGTTTTCAGAAATCCGAGACTTTCGGAAAGGAAAGAACACATAAAACCATACAATAAAAAAAACGTATAAATTAAATCTGGAGTTTACTTCTTTCCCAAACTGAAATGATTTTTAAAAGAGATAAAAATACCTTCCGCCTTGAGGGATAATGAAATGATACATTAACAAATTCAATATGCCCAGTCAGCTTTTGCAGCTGACGTCCTGATTAATAACAAAAAATAATTGTCAAACGTAATTTGCAATAAATGATTCTCATTTATTCAAAGCAAATAAACATTGATCAATTACAAAAGATAAAAAAACATTTGAATGTTCTATGCAAATATTTTGAATGCATTTTGCAGTAATTGATACACCCAGAAGCTGCATGTAGCAATTTCATAATTGTGTAAATACAATCAGGGAAGCGAAAATAGATTTACAGCAAAAGTTTAGTGAAATGGACTATATCGCTGATCAAATTTGTAGGCATACCAATATCAAACATCTAAAGGAATTGGTAATTAGAAGCCATTTGATTCGTACTAAGGTCTATTTTCTTCTCTCTGGGGTCTCTATTTTAAAAAAGAAACTATCGAAAGTGGAAATAGATTTTGACAAAAAAGGTTAAACTTCAAAATCACCCACAAACTATTTGAATATGTTAAACTTCAAAATCGCCCACAAACTATTTGAATATGACCAAGTTAATCCTATAGTATCGCATTATTCAAATTTAATCCTACAACACCACAAAATTGATCCAAAAGGATTCCCCAAAGAATAAAATCAGATCACTTTTGTGTAATCAAAAACTAAATTGAGATCAATTACGTATCATAACGTGCACACGAGCAACCATTTTGAATTAATTTTGTATAGTCGATGTTGGAGAAATATGATACTATGAGAATAGACTGATGGGACTATTTTGGTTCAAGCTTAAGAAAATGTTATATAAGTTTGATGCAAGATATACTTAAGGAAACCAGAAACCGGAATAGAACAAGGAGGAAAATAAAGCAATAGGGTCAATAATGAAACCTGATAATAATTCTAAACAATTCAAAGTTATTTTTAAAATATATAAGAACTTGAATTATTTTAGGGATTATTTCATTTTTAATTAAATTTACTAATAGAACAATCTTTATTTTAAATTAAATAGAAATTATAGGAGTTATCCAGACATTAATTACAATTGAATTCACATAAATTTGGTTTTATTGTAACACAACTTATATAAATAAATAAAATTCTAGATGGAAAATAAATTTTGAATGATAAATTACTCGTGGAATTTTCTCAACAATATTCTCTCCTTGCAATACTCCTTTTCCTCTAAACACGTCGCATTTGTCTCTCCACACAATAACTTCTCTCTCTTTATTAAATAGCTATCAAAACCCTATTATAATATTGTGTTACAACGTACAAAAATTATCCCCCTTTCCTTCTCTCAAACTCTTCCTCTTTATTTTGGTTAAGTCTAGGGATAAACATTAGTTGGTTAAAACCAAAAAATTGAATACGTATTTGGTTGGTTAGGTTCATTTTATCAAATGATAGTTTGATTTTTGGTTTGGGGGAAAGAGATATTTGGATTTCAGATATTGGCTCATTTGAAAAAAATGATTCGGCAGAAAACAAAAA
>JXCR01147227.1:106026-116420 GCA_002079205.1 Phalaenopsis hybrid cultivar
AATTCAATGTTTTAATATACAATCAACGTACTTACAAACAAAGATTTCTCTAAACTAACGTATGTATTATAAGTTTTATTTCACAATTCATTCAACTTCTTAATTAAATAAATCATGTATTTCTAAATAGTTGGCAAGGTATAATTGCTGAATCAACAAAGCATGAAAGAATATTAGTGAGATGATTATGAGTAATCTAGAAAAGCTATCATGGATAAATAAATAATAATGAGCACATGCCTCCTGATATGAGCTTCTTTCTAGGCAAAAGATCCATCAGCTGAAACACCTTCTCACTTGCTCCAATTGATTGCATCAATGAAGACCAATTGTCCCCAATCGACCAAGCAGAAAAAATTAGCCATTCGGCATACGCTAAGAACTTTGTAAGCAGTTCGGCTGTTAAATCGCCACGTAAAATTGAAACCCCACCGATCAAGACAGCAACTATCTACGAATTTTGGACCAAAGAATTGATAATTAATTAAGGTCATAGATAACAAAAAAAACATGATATTCTAAGCAAAGCATGTAAAATTTTACAAGAAAATCAGTTATCTAAATGAAAATAATTCTTAAATAATCTCATCCTAAGAATATTAGCATAATCTGCATTGCTCGAGATAAAACTAGCTATTTCATTTCATTTATGGGCTTGCACAGATGACATTTACTACTAAAATTATCATAAAACGAGATTAATAGTCAAAGGTAATGTTGACCTCATTTTGAGGTCATTACTCTTTTCTTTAGGATCCTAGGATCTAGCTCTAGGGGTTCCTATTGACTATCTTATAAAACTAGTATTGAAATACATCCCTTAAAAATTCCAGCCACCTCATATTTCTCTTATAATGTCCCACATTGATGATCTCAAAACCATCGTCGATGATGGTCAAGTGATTAAGGACGATCATGTGGAGACTCAGGGAGAAGTTCCCAATAGGATCTCAAGCCCTATAAAAACCTCTTTAGGATTTTATCATCACACACACACACAAAATACACAAAATTCACTAAGTTGCACATGATCGGACTAGAATTGAGCTTAAAGGATGGGTGAAAATGCAAATTTCTCCGGAGCTTAATAGAGTCAGATGCTAATGAGTATAACCACATTTTAGCTTTATCCCTCAGTGAGAAAGAAAAAAACCTTAGTCTAACTGCATCGTCTCACATACCGTTATAAGGAAATATAGCACAAAGTACTATAAAATTTGATAAATGTAAATAGGGATCCTCCAAAGGAGTTCCCCCAAACTGATTGTTCTGCACCAGTTGGATAATCTCAGAATTTATTTCAAATGAGTCAGCTTCTACGACAGAGTTTTGTATACTTGAGTGAATTTCATCTGTCGTAGGATTTATGTAATCCCTCAATAAAGTATGATGATTTTCCAAGTTAAATTTTGAAAGTTTTCCATTTCCATTTCTAGTTTTTCGAGTTCTCTTTGTATTTTTATTTTTTTATTTTTTTCAAACTCGGGATCATAAGGCACAAGTCCTGCAGATCCTTTGTTTAGCATACGCAACACAACAAACAATACATTAACAATTAAACAAATAACATATGAAATATATTCAACACAACAAAATATTTTCACGAACACCTTATTTTTCACACAAACAGTTTTTTTTAACACTTTTTCATATAAAAATACTTTTCACACAAAACAGTTTTTACGACATTACAGTTTTCCAAGTCTAAGCCTAATTACTTCAACTAAAATTCTCCTAAATTCTTACCGAAGCTTCCCTCGCAACAACGGCGCCAAAAACTTGACAGCGACTTTTTATATACCTAAAAATACAAGAATCTGACACCACTACAATAACACCAAAAACTTGATGCAACTTTTAATATGCAAGAATTTATGAACCCAGATTTATATATTTATTAATGATTTGTAAAATAACAATTTCAAACGTAAGTATACGTATCACTCAAGTAATACAGGGCTTTAGTGGAGTCTTGTTTATCGATCCCACAGGGAAGCGATGTAAGAGGTCCTTAGTCAAATCATCGTCTTCTACAATTAGTCCTTAGTTTGGAATGTCGATTAAAATGATGCTTATCTAGCAACTACTCCTAAATGCAAGTGTTAAATGTAAAGATAGTAAGTATAACTAAATGTAAATATTAATTCTAAAGGTAACACTTTTTTGATGAATTGATTTGGAGAATTTTGAGATATTAAAAACTACTATTCTTATGTAATTAATTGGATAATATGAAGGAAAGAGATACATTAAATATTGTATGTGTCAAATAGGAGCAATCATATTTTTTTACTCTTTGGTCCAGGCATAAAAAACACTGACTAATCCTATGCTTGTTTACTGAATCCGTGGCTAGGCTGGGAGGATACCGACTCTCACTTCGGAGCTCCCACGTTCTCCTTCACCTGAGGGCTAACATCTCTGCTTCAGTACTCAAACAATAGGACCGAATTGAAGATTTTAGTCTGTCACCCTAAAATCTCNGTACGGTCGAACTCAAACACGACCCACAAACCAAAATTTGGAAAACCTAATCAAAACAAATAAAATATAATTTTTTGCAATCATTTTTTATAATTCAATATTACATACAATCCCCAAAGAAACAATATAAATCAACCTAGAACAATATGTTAGACCGGTGCCTAGAGCACCGTCTATCAAATAATTTAAATATGTCAGGTGGAAGACTAAAACGGTAATTTAGTTATTAGTTAGTTACAATTACAAGGTTATTGTCTTGAACCTTAGAGGTAGGCTTTGGGAGAGATCGACTACCTCTCGAATTGTAAGTGTTGGGCTTTTATGTATTTGGGATTGTATCGTTTTGAAGTGGTACGAGCGAAATATAAACAATTATTTCTTCCCTAATTCCTATGGAAACTTATCTCATTCCTATCACATTGGTTTTAGAACAACATCCTGAGAGTAATGGCGATATAGCGCGATTCTTGCAAGTTGGGAGCCAACAACGAGATCGCAGCGTACATGATTCTGCCTTCGTGACTAAATATCGTGATATAGTTGCAATTCGAGCTAGCTGGGAAGCCAACGACGGGATCACGACAGACATGGTTTCGCCTTTGTCATCAAAATTGATGATACAATCGTGATTCAAGCTAGATGGGATGACGACAGACATGGTTTCACCAATGATGAAATCGCGACATATAAGTTTCAACCTTCATGACCAAACCTCAAGATATAGTCACTATTCAAACTAGTTGAGAAGCCAGCGGCGGGATCACGAGATATTGGAATTCCACCTTTGTGATCAAAAACCGTCATGGGAGTAATAGTGGCCAAGAAAGAAGATATCTTGGAGGACAAATTAGACGGAGAAGTGATTCACATCAGATCTGAAATGGAATAGCATTTCTAAGCAATGAAATCATTGGAAAAGCATCGGTTCTCGACCATGGCGGGCAGTTCATGGCCTTAGCACAAAACTCCCGTCGGCCACTGTGGGAATGAGCGACGACGTCTACAGTGGACACAAGCAACAACAATCAGAAGGATCCGCATGGAATCCGAGCAGGGTCGCTACCTTAGGAGGATCTGGAGCCACAGGATCAAGCGAAAGAATTTGAAGCGAACTCAAGTGACAGCACTAGAAAGGAATAGTGTGGCGTTTGTATGGTTGGAAAAAACAAAAGCAAGAGGCATCAAGTGAAGGAGTCGGGAATGAATTAAAGTAACAGAATTTGGAGGGAATTGTGCGACATTTGGAGGATTGGAATGAGCGACAGCAGGCGAAATGGGACGAAATTCGAATTGGGGCTAAAGAAGATTGATTCGAATGATTTTAACCTGGACAAAGAATCATTGTGCCTAGGACCCTAGCATAGGGTTGCATACAACCGCGCCAGTCTCTTTGTTGTGGTAGTCTTCTGAGGGAAAGCGATTTAGGAGCCTATAGAGGCAGGCGAACTGATTTTCGAATGAGTCGGACTTATGGAATAAGAAGATTAAAAATAAGATCCAATCTCAGCTTCACAACTAGAATGAGCTTCGATTGAGAAAATTAGAGAGGAAACTCCCCCATATGGAAGTTGAAGATGTCAAGCTTTGAAGAAGGTGATGCCTATGATAGGAAACTCCGCAGAAAGTAGGGCAAAGCAAATTATCTTGCTTCAATAATCCCATTAACTCAACACGAATACATAAACTAAAATTCGAAAGGTACGATCTCTCCCAAATCCTATAATTTTAGGTAGAAAATCTCTTCCAAACCTAAGACTCAAGACACAATCAAATGTATAGCGCTAAGCATAAACATATTGGCCTTATATTAAATAATAATAAATGACAAATGACTAAATTTCCATAGGCTAATAAAAACTAAATGGCCCTTGGGCACCATCATAATATTACTTCCCTCCAAAAAGACACATTGTTCTCAAGGTGAAAAAAACTAATGTTAAATCAGGTTGTATGACTCTCACGTGNGAAAAATGCGAATTGGGGCTAAAGAAGATTGATTCGAATGATTTTAACCTGGACAAAGAATCATTGTGGGTAGGACCCTAGCATAGGGTTGTATACAACCGCGCCAGTCTCTTTGTTGTGGTAGTCTTCTGGGGGAAAGTGATTTAGGAGCCTATAGAGGCGGGNACAAAATGCGAATTGGGGCTAAAGAAGATTGATTCGAATGATTTTAACCTGAACAAAGAATCATTGTGGGTAGGACCCTAGCATAGGGTTGCATACAACCGCGCCAGTCTCTTTGTTGTGGTAGTCTTCTGGGGGAAAGTGATTTAGGAGCCTATAGAGGCGGGCGAGCTGATTTTGGAATGAGTCGGACTTATGGAATAAGAAGATTAAAAACAAGAACCAACCTCGGCTTCACAACTAGAATAAGCTTCGATTGAGAAAATTAGAGAGGAAACTCCCCCATATGGAAGTTGAAGATGTCGAGCTTTGAAGAAGGTGATGCCTATGATAGGAAACTCCGCAGAAAGTAGGGCAAAGCAAATTATCTTGCTTCAATAATCCCATTAACTCAACACGAATACATAAACTAAAATTCGAAAGGTACGATCTCTCCCAAATCCTATAATTTTAGGTAGAAAATCTCTTCCAAACCTAAGACTCAAGACACAATCAAATGTACAGCGCTAAGCATAAACATATTGGCCTTATACTAAATAATAATAAATGACGAATGACTAAATTTCCATAGGCTAATAAAAACTAAATGGCCCTTGGGCGCCATCATAACATTACTCCCCTCCAAAAAGACACATTGTTCTCAAGGTGAAAAAAACTAATGTTAAATCAGGTTGTATGACTCTCACGTGATGTCATCATCTGGCAATCTTTTCCATTTAATCAAAAATTTATAGTGACCCTCATCATCTAGAAATGTCATGACGCAGGGTCTGGCTTGGTTGAACCGGCCCAACCAATTCAATGGGGGCTATCTTAATGGACGGGAACTGCCACCTGTTCTCNCCACGTGATGTCATCATCTGGCAATCTTTTCCATTTAATAAAAAATTTATAGTGACCCTCATCATCTAGAAATGTCATGACGCGGGGACTGGCTTGGTTGAACCGGCCCAACCAATTCAATGGGGGCTATCTTAATGGACGGGAACTGCCACCCGTTCTCCCACTCCTATTATATCTAGTATCATATATATATATATATATATATATATATATATATATATATATATATATATATATATATATATATANGATTATAGAGATCGTAGACATGTAAACAATCCTAAATTGGAAGATAAAGGAAAAAAATATCAGTTTGTTTATTAGTACAGGCTTTATTCGTTTTTCCAGTGCAAATTCGAAATTTTAATGCGGCTAGAAAATCTCAGGTATGCTACAGAGAAGAAGAAACCAACTCAAAAGGCACCCAAAGCTATCCAAACAAGAAACGCTCCTTAGACCAACATTTCTACAAAACAAACATCTTTGGGTCTTTAAGTAGAAAGAAATAAATATTTTGTATTTTCCTATTCCAATTAGCGCCAAAACATAAGGCTTTGTGATTAGTTCTCTGGTATCTAAAAGCGGTTTACAAAATATGAAGAATCGCTAATTAAGGGTCAGTTTTCAGTTTGGAATGATTGCAATTGCTTATAAAATTTGTTGTGGAACTGTTATGGGAAAAGTAAAATTTTTACAAGTTTTGATTGGTGCTATAAAGTTTTCCCTACGGGAAAAAAAAAAGTTTAACAAGGGCCTTCTAACAAATGTCACACGCATGCAGATCTAGCTCTAAAAAACTCATTATCAACAGAGCAATTTCAAAATCAAAAGAAAACATTTTAGCTATGTAAAAATGTGACAAAGAATTGTAAAATAGAGTTATTANCTAATCCCTTTCCCTAGTCATTATTTTCATCTTTACAGCCACCTCCCCATTTCTGCGACCGCCGGCCCCACCTCCACCTTCAGCTACTGTTGCATCCTACTAGCACCCCATCCTGTTGACGTCGGACCTCCCCTATACCCCCTGTAGTCGCCTTCAGCCCCCTCCTGCAACTCAAACTGCTGCCACCAACCCTCCACCAAGCCCTGCTACCATCCCACTTTTCTAAACCTCGACTTGTCGCACCCTCTTCCTCTTCACCACAACCTGCTATCACAACCCTTCCATCCACCTTATCTCTTGGTGCAAACCCCAGACCACCTCTTAGGAGCTTGTTTGTGCTTGTGTTCTTTAGTTCCTACTTTTAAGAACCACGTGTTTCTTTTCAAAAATTCAGCAATAATATTTGTGTTTTGTTGTTATTCGGGTTAACTCTGGTATCATATCATTTTTTGCACATCCTTCAGTCGCATTCAAATCTAATGACACCCTAACTTCAAGTCAATCCTGGAGAATATCGCCGCATAAACAACGCATCAAGTAGTTTATTAATCCCCTAAATCTCTATCAACTCCATATCATGTCTCTTCCATGATATGTAACTTGATTAAGAATCTCAGTCTTGCATCATGAATCGTCCTCATCATAGTTTTCAACGTCACCAATGTCTTGCACAAATTTGGATCATCATGAAGAACCATCTTATCTCCTTCCTGAATACAGTACAATGTCCAAATCAATCCTTTATAAAACCCCCCTCTTCTCCACCTATCTTGTTCCCGTCATTACTTCCAAATTATCTTCCACCGGGAAGGCTACTGCAACAAAATGCACTGGCACAATTTGATGTAGCCCTTCGTCGAGTACCCACCCAAAATAGTTCCCAATCGTAGGCCAAAATTCTTCAAAGAGAAGTTCTCTAGCCCTGAATTGCACGACATTCTGAACTGTTTGTTGTCGCTCATCACAAACATCACGACGTTGTGCAATTCTCTCCAGAGGTTGCTCAAATCTGTTCCCGATTCAATCGTTCGATACCACAACTCCTGATCTGCCTAAGGCAGCGACACTGCCCGAATGGCTTGCAAATCCTTCTAGTTGCTGCTACTCGCGTCCGTTCTCAACAACATCACTCGATCTCGTGGCAGGTGGAAGTGATTTTATGTGAAACTTCATAAGCTTCATCAATTCTTCCTGTGTTGTGAATCTCCTCTCGAATCAAATTTCAATGGAGAAAAACCTTTCCTCTATCCCATATTTAATTTGGCTCACCCTTCGTCCAATTTCTTCTCCAAATAATTCATTTTCTTGCCAATATTTTATGAACATATTTTGATCAAGAAATGTATGCCACGATGTAGTTGGCTTCCCAACTAGCTCAAATCACGATTGTTTCGCGAGGCTAGGAAGGCAACATTGTAGGGCCTCGATCTCATCTTCCCACCTAGCCCGAATGAAGCCAAATCGTGATTGTACCGCAATATTTTTCTAATTGAGCGCAGTGATCCCATTGTTTGCTTCCTGGATAGTTCCAAATCGTGTGATTCGGCATAGGGCACGCCCCAGCTCGGCAGAATCACCACTGTTTCACACGATCGATGGTCACAACAAGAAATTATCGTGACTATATCATGATCGGCTTCCCAAGTCCGCCTCAATCTCATCATCCCAACAAGCTATTATCGCGACTATATTTGGAGTTTTGGGTCTTTGTACGTCGCTATCCCCACGTGGCCTTCCCAGCGAGCTTGAATAGTATGTTGCAATCTCTTTTTCGGTCTCCCAGATTCCCACAATCGTGGTTGTATTGCGAGGGTAGGTTACGAATGAAGTTGTGATCTCGTTGTTGATCTCCCAGAAATCGAATACTCTTATACAAAACACTGCAACTCGACACAAATACAAAAAAAAAGATAAGCACCTACAATTCGAGATGTAGAAGATATCTCCCATATCTTATAATTCGAGAGGTCCCAAACCCTAATCCTAACTCATGACACGATGTCATGCATAACTCAAATCCTAAATATATTTTACCTATTTGTGCTAAATAATAATAAATGATCAATGACTAAATTGCCCTTAGGCACCGTCATAACAGCCTATGATTAAGTTCATCGCGTGAAGAGATACATTTTGTTAATGGGTTGACGAAAGGAGAAAAATTGATGGTAGAAGCCCTGTGATTTAAAGAAAATGCTCTAGCATGGCATCAATTGAGATAACAACATTAACCAATCAAAACATGAGAAGAATTTAAAGACGGATTGTTAAAACATTTCAGACTGATTAAATGGAAATGATAGTCACATTATAACGTCACGTGAGAGCCATGCAACTTGATTCAGAAACAGTTTTCTCTCTTCCAACTTAAGAACAAGGTGTTTTTTTTTTTTGGAGGGGGGAGGGGAGTAATGTTAAGCCAATGCATATGGCGCCATCCGCCAAATAATTCAAAAACTAATATTAGGCACATGATAAAAGACAATTAAGTCATTTGTTAGTTATTATTATGGAATATAAAATAAACCTATTATGTTTAGTGTTAGGTCATGTGTAATTGTTGTCTTGAATCTTTCGGAGAAATCGCCTACCCCTCGAATTGTAGGTATTTATATTTTATATATTCAAGATTGTATTGTTTTGATTTAGTAACGGCGGAATAGAATCTACTATTTCTACCCTAATTCCTGCGGAAACTTGTCTCATTACTATCACAACAGTAAAAGTGTTACAGACCATACTACAGTGGTAACGCTGAAGTGACTATCAAATCAATTATAGTAACTATAGCAATACAAATAGAACAAAATAAGTTATTAACCTAGGGTGAACGAATATAGACATGGGGATATCAAAAACAACATCCATTTTCAAAAAAATAAAAATAAAAAATTGAAGATGAAAAGTAACAAAAAGTAAAATATTCTCCTACTGTAAATACAAATACTGAATATCATTAAATCCTCCCTATAAAAATATTAAAAATGATTTTAGCATTAATGTCTTATATACCCGAAAGAAGAAAAAAATGTATGAGTACAAGGATAGACATCAGAGTCCTTTGTCATCTGGAGAGAAAGCTTAGAAGTAAAATGAGTATTATATAAAATATTTGCTGCTGGTTAATCTCCACAAAAAATTTATTAGTTCAAGAACATCACCAAAGGAATGGAAGATTCAGAAAAACATGTGTTTGAGGGATGAGATGAATTTCATAAAAGCTAGTTAGAATGCAGCTACATGCACACCACTATTTGTGTATAATTAGGGAAAGAAATTCAAATTTTTAAAATAATCAAATAAACAAAAACCTTAGTAGAATGGTAGAAGCAATTGTAGGTTAAACTCCAAAATCCATATCCCACACTTTGTCGCAAGCTAATATCCCACAATCTCTCAAGCCATGTCCTGTATCTGTTGGTAGCATATGCAATAAATATCATAAACAAAATAAAGGTTCTACTACAGAAAAGAAAAGGGCTGTGCACATTTAGAGACTTAAGTGAGGATTGTACAAATTGCCTTTCAATTTCTTGTTTTTCAGTCCCATAAATTCTGACTGTCCTGATAAGAGAGAATGTTTCTTGGGAAACCTGGTAGAAATAAGCAAATAATCGAAGATCTTAGCCATTGTAGTCACATATATTACTAATATAACTCTCTGAAGAAAACTTACTTCATTTGCACGAGCACCAAAGTCTTGAATTAATTTTGCTACCCATTTCTGGAACCTGTTTTTACAAGAAAAGAAATGCAGATGAGCAAGTCTACGCCCACCAAAATAAATATTAGTCTTGACTACAATGGAGCTTCTTAGTATACATGAGGCCTGTCAACTCCTTTTATTTCTGAAAAATGATACTCTCACAAGTAAATCGATGCAATTAAATTTAAAAAATTATAGAGATCGTAGACATGTAAACAATCCTAAATTGGAAGATAAAAAAAAAAAAAATATCAGTTTGTTTGTTAGTACAGGCTTTATTCGTTTTTCCAGTGCAAATTCGAAATTTTAATGTGGCTAAAAAAATCTTTTTTTTTTTTTTTTTTTTTT
>JXCR01147227.1:116444-132522 GCA_002079205.1 Phalaenopsis hybrid cultivar
ATCTCAGGTATGCTACAGAGAAGAAGAAACCAACTCAAAAGGCACCCAAAGCTCTCCAAACAAGAAACGCTCCTTAGACCAACATTTCTACAAAACAAACATATTCGGGTCTTTAAGTAGAAAGAAATAAATATTTTGTAATTTCCTATTCCAATTAGCGCCAAAACATAAGGCTTTGTGATTAGTTCTCTGGTATCTAAAAGCGGTTTACAAAATATGAAGAATCGCTAATTAAGGGTCAGTTTTCAGTTTGGAATGATTGCAATTGTTTGTAAAATTTGTTGTGGAACTGTTATGGGAAAAGTAAAATTTTTAGAAGTTTTGATTGGTGCTATAAAGTTTTCCCTACGGGAAAAAAAAAAAGTCTAACAAGGGCCTTCTAACAAATGTCACACGCATGCAGATCTAGCTCTAAAAAACTCATTATCAACAGAGCAATTTCAAAATCAAAAGAAAACATTTTAGCTATGTAAAAATGTGACAAAGAATTGTACAATAGAGTTATTAAAAATCTGTGCCATGCTCCCTATGTCAACTCCATGTTACATGCCTGCACAAATGAATGAGATATTCCCAAAAGTTGTTAATCCTACATTTAAAGAATAATCCGCAATAATTTAAAAGGCTCTCAAAAATCTTTCCGAAAATAATCTTAGAAGGATGAAATTGCATATATGAATTAAGGGACTAAATTTGCAAGTGAAAATCAAATAAGAGGATGGGACAGCGAGGAAAAAAGAAAAGAGAAAATTAGGTGTAGAAAGCAAAAAAAAATAATCAAAATTCACTCCATAATTTTTTACTTTACATACATTGGCCGACAACCATTTAAAAAGAAATTGAAGTCTTTTCCATTTTTAAGGGATGGGTAACCATAAGTTTAATAGATGTACAAAATTTAATATAAANATCAAAATTCACTCCATAATTTTTTTCTTTTCATACATTGGCCGACAACCATTTAAAAAAACATTGAAGTCTTTTCCATTTTTAAGGGATGGGTAACCATAAGTTTAATAGATGTACAAAATTTAATATAAAATTTCCTAAATTGAAGCATTTAGTTGAATTGTAGTTAAACATGAGTTTATTCCTGTTATTATTCTATTTTGAAAAAAAAAAAATGGTGCTTCCTTCTCAGTCTCTCTCTCTCTCTCTCTCTCTCACTTCCTTGATACCTATTGACCCCCTCCCCCTATTTCTCAATCTACGGTCAGCAAGCCACCAATCCCCCCATCATGCTCCTCCCTCCCTCCCACCCTCTCTCTAATTTTTTAATACAAAACTCGCGTAGAGTAGAAAAATAAATACAGCAACACTCCTGCTTATTGCAGTCTCCAACTCTAACATTTACGAAAGATATTTAAACCCATGATTGTTTTCCTCCAAACCCGCACTGATTTGGTCCGGACAGAATTTATTCATCATTTAGGACAAAGACAAAAGCCATTATCCTTGAAATTATTCCATAGAAAACCTAGTATCTGAAACCTAATTTTTTTCCTGCATGTTCCATAAGCCTTTCTCACTTGATTTTGAATCATACATTTTGGCATTAGAGCATTAGTTCCGACCTATAAAAATTTTTTTCATGGTAAAATTAATGACTTGAATGAATACTCTAGGTGAATTTATGGAGTCCAAAAACTATAATAATGTGACGTTAATGACATCTGAAGGTCTCTTCATCCAGAAAGACCAGATGACCAAGCAAAAGGTGGTTCATATGGCTACAATAGCTGTCCTTAAAGCTAATAACTTGCAGAGGAGAAACCATAAACAAAAAATGAAGCTAAAAAACGTACAATAAGAAGAGAAGAAGAAACTCTTACCTTCGAAGTAGAAAGAAAGATGGAGTTGTCTTGCTTTGATGGAATGATAAAAGATAAGGGTAATAGACATGTAGTTCAAACTTTTGCCTTGATAAGAAAAAAATATGCATTTGCTCGTTTGAAGATGTCCGCACAAATTTCAATGTGCTAGAGTTCACAATCTAGAAACTATGATCAATAAAGCTTAACATGATTATAATTTAAAAGATAGTTAAAAACTCAATTTTATTCCATCAAACACAGAGGAAAACTAGATCCAATGATAATAGTTGAAGCAAGATAATTAGAAAAACGTGCAAGAATTTATGTTCAAAAAAAAAGAAGAAAAAAGAAAAAGTAAAACCTCACTACTACTTCAAAAAGGGTAATTTAACTAGAACTGTGCGTTGTCCTTAATGTTGCATGCATATGCTACTAAGAAGATAACACAAGCTTCGAATGAAACCTACCATCATCAATGTTAATTTGGTTTCAAGGAGTAAAAATAATCTTCTAGCTGGAGCTTTCATGAAGAAACTTGGGCTATTCACTACCAAGCATCCAAAACATTGTTNAATTAAGTTCCGATATTTGTAGTAATATAACCGGGAAGACAAAGCTGTGAGTAGGAAATCAACCTCTCCTTTATAGTAGCCCGTNGATTAAGTTCCAATATTTGTAGTAATATAACCGGGAAGACAAAGCTGTGAGTAGGAAATCAACCTCTCCTTTATAGTAGCCCGTGAAACTCCACTACTGTTGCCCCCATCGCTACCCCCAGGACCAGAACCACCAGAAGAACTTTGGCCTTGAACAGAAAGAGACTGCAGAATCTGGAAAGAAGATNGGGCTACGGGTTTAAAGGTTCTTTGGTGGTGACAAAGTTGTTAGCTTATAACCAACAGGAGGACAAGCGGGGACTAAAATCGACGAATCAAAAAATTTTTGGCATTATCGATCCTACACCTTGGTACAAGGTAGTGCCAAGCAACGGTCGACGGATGTGCTAACCATTGAGGATTTCCATGGCTTGGTAGATCAGAGATGCGGCCAAGGACAGATTGTGGTTAAGATCATCTACTTGACCTGAAAAACTCATTAAATTGTCATCCTAAATTCTCTTCTTAGTCTATGTATGGATCTCTGCAGTAGGATTTCTTCTAAGCGTCTCTGTAGTAAGATTTCTTCTTAGTGTCTCTGTAATATCTTGGGTTTGTGTTAATTTAATAACATTTTGATCATCTCAGTTGCTATAAATTATTTGTGACAATATTCTTTTGGTATTGCCTTGTGTGTGTGTTAGTGATTATTTACTTTTAGAACAATAAATACTTAGGATTTTGAGGCACGCAGACGCCGGCACGCGCTTCAAAATCCCAAGTATTTAGCCACAGAAAATTATTTTCTCTATGCCATTTAAAGTTTGGTTAGAACTTCGAGTGCACATCATATTTTGCCAATGGTAAAACAACTCTTCTCCTATCATCCTCGTCCAGACACATTTATTTTTGTTATGCATCAACAAGACTTTCCTGCAAGCTCGTCTTCATTCTCTTTCATGGGGAAACCTAAACAACAGGTTATCTCCTACTGCTTTACCCCAGAGCCGCCACTGCCTCTACTTAGAGAAAAAAACTCACCAACTTCAACATCCTTTTCTCACCACATACCCACATCCATAAGAAGTCGAACTCTAAACTGATCAATCCCTCTGCTTCCACCTCCATTTCTCCCCTAAAACAATAATCATAAAATTTTTGAGTCTCTTTCTGACTAACAGCTTATCGAGCTTACATAATAGTACTCTGAAGCCAAAGAGCAGCTCAATCGTAGATCTACTAAGCAAAAAATCAACATTTATTTGCACTATATATTTCTGAGCCAAACTTCAGGGATAAATGTTACACAACTTCGGGTTCTAGGCTGCAAAAGAAATAATATACTGCAAAAATCCTAAATAAGAAATGCAAGATAATTTACATTTAATAATGGAGTGGAAGAGCAATAATAATCATAAACTGACAGCTGATAAATTTTGTTATTAATTGTTAGAACCCAAATTTTGATATGAAAAAAAAGATTTTTTATAAAGGTAATTTCGAAAAAAAAATATACCTACCGTCCATAAAAGAACAACATAATTGCCAAGCAAGCACAGATCATAACCGTTGATATTGCAAGAGGCCAAGAAATCATAAAAAGAGCAATCAGTGCACCAATTCCCTGTAAATGCAAAAACAAAAAATGGCATTTTATAGCTCCCAAAAACTGTGAAACTCCAGCCATATCATATATAGCACCTGAACCACATTTCTACAAATCGCGTTAAGATCATTTCCGATGACACGAGATACTTGCTGACAGTCTGAACTAAGCCTATTCGTTAAATCCCCAACTGTTTCTTCATCAAAAAGGGTCATATCCTGAAAAACAGAGAGAGAGAGTTGTAATTAAGGAAATATAAAATGGCAGCATTAGTAGCACGAGAAGCTCTTCGGATCCAAAAAGAACCTGGAAAAGAAGAGTGGAATATAACGTTTCTCTCATTCTTTTGACCTGCAATAACCCAGAAAATCAAACTCATGGCACTCTCCATCAACCAAAAAACCACCCAAGTTAAAATGAAATAAATAGAACCAATCCATCAATATTTTACCAATATCATATTTGCAAGGCCAAAGCAGCAACTCCGCAATCCACTGATCACATTAAGCAAATTAGTATGGAAACATTTTCGCAATGTCTTCAAAAGTACGCTAACCATTTGCGGATAAAAAGCATCATAGCAATTTCTCATTATGAAAGAGATAATTTTTTTTAGTTCCACCACGTCTATGAAACTTATAATTATGTGAAAAACTGGAGTTATGAAGTAAGATTAAGAATGTTATTATGAACTAGAAATAAGATCAGGAGTTTTGTAGGAGCATTTAAATATCTTCATATATTTTTTTTTTATTTTGAAGAAGTTATGTCTGAACATAAAAGGGTTAAATTCTAGAATAGTCCCCCAACTATTCAGATGTGACTGATTAAGTGCCAAAGTTTTGCAATGCTCAAATTTAATCCTCGGCAATTAAAAATTGATCTAAATTAATCCCTTATGGACTAATATAGGATCAATTTTATATGGTAAAGAAACTAATTGAGTTCGCTTTTGCGTCAAGATTTCTACATAAGGGGCCATTTTGGATCAATTTATATAGTCAATGCACTAAACAAGAACAATGTAAAACTTTGAGACTAAATTGGCCACATTAGAACAATCGGGGCACCATTTGAGGATTTATTCCAAACATAAAAATTAAAAAGGAAAAGAGAAAAAAAAAAAAGAGAGCAATCAAATGTTAAATGCAATATTAGGGAAAATGCAATTAGCCAAAAACAAATGTGGAACAATTTCTTTTCCACAACAACCTGATAGTAGCAGTCTTACATGTGATATATCCTAGGAATATAAACATAACCAGCCAATACTTGCTAAAAACTTGAACAACAAGGCGTAAATTACAATTGCAGCTACTCAAACATCACACTTCCGGATTATTTTATAAAATTCAGGGGGAAAGAAAAGAAGGGGCGCTAAGAACAGAAAAAAAAAACCATTGAAAATGTTAACCTGCATATTCCGGATAACAAACACAATGAAAGTACGATCTTTGCATTCCTGTAGAATACCATGTTTTTGCCACTTTGTGCAGAAAAAATAGATGCCGTCAGGAAGTGTGGTATTCCTAGTTCTGAGAGCTGCAATTTGAATGAAGAATTAGCAGAAAAAAATCATTAAGTAAATAAGACAACAATTTACTACTCTCGAGAACATTCAATTAATCAGGACAGAATATTGAAACTAATGCCAATAAGAAATTAAAACTAAAAACAAGTATAACAGAGTCTTCCACCTCAGAACTGAACAACAGAGAGGAAGCCACTTCCCATTTTAGTAAAGAAGGAATAATATTTGCTAGACATCCCAGTAAGATGATTCTAATTCAGTGCAAAGCTGATAGTAAATATATCAAATACACATTTTAGCCTGTTGAGCCAGTAAACAAGAAACAAAAGAATTCAGTCTATTGATATGGTTAATAGCGTGGAGTACAAGTTTAACAGCCGCCGGAAAGACACTGTAAAATCCGGTTTATAAAAATAAATAAATAAAATGAACCAGCAATATCAATTCAACGGAACNTTTTGAGACTAAATTGGCCACATTAGAACAATCGGGCACCATTTGAGGATATATTCCAAACATAAAAATAAAAAAGGAAAAGAGAAAAAAAAAGAGAGCAATCAAATGTTAAATGCAATATTAGGGAAAATGCAATCAGCCAAAAACAAATGTGGAACAATTTCTTTTCCACAACAACCTGATAGTAGCAGTCTTACATGTGATATATCCTAGGAATATAAACATAACCAGCCAATACTTGCTAAAAACTTGAACGACAAGGCGTAAAATACAATTGCAGCTACCCAAACATCACACTTCCGGATTATTTTATAAAATTCAGGGGGAAAGAAAAGAAGGGGCGGGGGCGCACGCGCTAAGAACAGAAAAAAAAAACCATTGAAAATATTAACCTGCATATTCCGGATAACAAACACAATGAAAGTACGATCTTTGCATTCTTGTAGAATACCATGTTTTTGCCACTTTGTGCGGAAAAAATAGATGCCGTCAGGAAGTGTGGTATTCCTAGTTCTGAGAGCTGCAATTTGAATGAAGAATTAGCAGAAAAAAATCATTAATTAAATAAGACAGCAATTTACTACTCTCGAGAACATTCAATTAATCAGGACAGAATATTGAAACTAAAGCCAATAATAAATTAAAACTAAAAACAAGTATAACAGTCTTCCACCTCAGAACTGAACAACAGAGAGGAAGCCACTTCCCATTTTAGTAAAGAAGGAATAATATTTGCTAGACATCCCAGTAAGATGATTCTAATTCAGTGCAAAGCTGATAGTAAATATATCAAATACACATTTTAGCCTGTTGAGCCAGTAAACAAGAAACAAAAGGATTCAGTCTATTGATATGGTTAATAGCGTGGAGAACAAGTTTAACAGCCGCCAGAAAGACACTGTAAAATCCGGTTTATAAAAATAAATAAATAAAATGAACCAGCAATATCAATTCAACGGAACCGGCTATCAACTTTCGAGAACATTGGTTGAATGCTTTTTTCCTTTGCTTTCATTCCAATAAATAATAATTTGTACAATCTATTTTATATAACCTAATAATACATAATAATTTGTACAATCTATTTTAGCCAACTTAAAAATATATATTCCTAAACTAAATGTTAATTTATAAGGAAAGAATATGTACAATTAACAAGAGAGAAAAATCAGAAGCAATTTAAATAAGGAAACTCTTAATTCTGCTTGATTTTTGTCACTCTTGATTGATATCCTCCCTTAAATTGATGTTGACTGATCAAGAAACATTAATTTGCCAACAAGGAACTGATGACGCCGCCGAGAAAGAGTCTTAGTAAATATATCAATCGTTTGAAGATCAGAAAAGATATAAGTAAGAGAAAAAACACTATTATCATAAGCTTCTCGAGTAGAAAGACAATACATTTCAATGTGTTTCGTGCACGCATGAAAAATGGGATTAACAGTAATCTGCATAGCACTAGTATTATCTGCATAAAAAGAAGTAGACTCAAGTTGAGAAAAACCAAGCTCAACCATCAAACCCCGAAGCAAAATGAACTCAAAACAAGCAGAGGATATAACACGATATTCAAACACAGTAGAAGACTAAGACACTTGATCTTGTTTCTTACTCTTCCAAGAAATTAAAGCGTCGTCAAGAAACATAGACCAACCAGTAATAGATCAACATGTATCAAAACAACCAGCCCAATCAGCACCACTATAGGTTGTTAAGCAAATAGGAGACTCTGCAGAAAAGAACAAACCACGATGATGAGTACCTTTCAAATAACTAACAATACATCGAACTGCAGCTAAATAAAGATCTACATAAATCGACTAACTTGTTGCACAACAAATGAAATATAAGAACGTGTAATGGTTAGATAATTGACACTCCCAACAAGTTATCGATACAGAGATGGATCAGATAGAAAGTAACCATCATTTCGTCGATATTTAACATTCACTTCCGAAGAAGTATCAACAGGACAACCCCATTGGTGACCAGCAAAAGCAATTAGTTCCTTAGTACAGTTATGTTGATGAAGAAAAATACCAGCGGAAGAAGAGTGAACCTCAAAACCTAAGAAATAAGTTAAATACCCCAAATCCTTCATATGAAAAAAACTCTGAAGACGCTTCTACAATTGAGATATCATTTGAGTATCAGATCTTGTGATGACAATATTATCAACATAGACTATTAATGACACAATTCTCTTGTCAGCCTTACAAAGAAATAATAAAGAATCATACTAACTTTGAATAAAAGAGAAGCTAAGAAGAGTATTGTGAAACTTTTCAAAATAGACCCATGGAGCATGTTTCAAACCGAATAGAGAGTGTTTTAGCTTACAAACATCATATGAGGGTGTGGAAAACAAACCCAGAGTAAGATTCATATAGATATCTTCCTTGAGGTCCCCATGCAAAAATGTATTCTTAACAATCATCTGTCGTAAGGACTAGCCTTTAGATACAGCAATAGATAGAACAAGTCGAACATTTATCATCTTAGCCAAAGGTGCAAAGGTCTGTTCATAATCAATCTCATATTCCTATCGATTTACAAGAGCTATCAATCTAGTCTTATATCTGTCAAGGGAACCATCAGATCGAAGCTTAACAGAAGAAACTCATTTACAACCAATGGGTTTAACACCTGCAGAACATGAAACAATATCCCAAGTGAGATTGTCTTGAAGTGTATGAAGTTCCCCTTGCATTGCCTTTATCCAACAAGTCTGTTTAGCAGCCTGAGAATAAGAGGTAACAATTGTAGTATTAGTTAGAATTGCAGAATAGTCATATCTATCCGGAGGAAAGATGTGCCAAGTTGATCGTCGAAGAATCATTGGAGCATTTTCAGGAGCAAAGTTGGGAAGGACCGAAGGCGAAGGGTACAGGCATTGTGTGTAGACAAGGCTAGGCATGAACCGTTTATCAAAAGAAGAATCATCAAAGTGAGGAAGTACAAATGCATCAAATGTTCAAGGATGATGTTGAAAAGAGTATTCATATTTGTGAGTTTTGAATAACTTTCTTCTCAATGAATACATAGATAATTCACCTATAAATAGGCGTTTACAANTAGTTCCACCACGTCTATGAAACTTATAATTATGTGAAAAACTGGAGTTATGAAGTAAGATTAAGAATGTTATTATGAACTAGAAATAAGATCAGGAGTTTTGTGGGAGCATTTAAATATCTTCATATATTTTTTTTTTTTTTATTTTGAAGAAGTTATGTCTGAACATAAAAGGGTTAAATTCTAGAATAGTCCCCCAACTATTNATATCTACCCCGAGAAATAAACACAAGATTTGAGGATGAGGTTCGATCAAATAAACTAGGAAAACATATGACATCCGTTTGAGTCTGCGAAACCGTTTTATTTGCCGACAAGTTCTCCTATTTAATACGAATGATTAAATAGGGTTTATTTTAAGCTGGGCTCGGAAAAGCTTCCTATAAGGGCAAGCACCTATAGTTAATTACATCTTAAATGACCGAAGTCACCTAAGAAAACTCTCGATAAAAATCAGGGAATAATGTCTTCAAAGAGGTCAAAAGTATAAGACTTTACAACGAAATCGGACAAAGAGGTGTAAAGGGGGAAAAGCTCAAATCTGAAACATTGTTAAGGAATCCAAATGAAGAGAAACAAAGGGAAGCCACAGATCCTGAGGCGAACCTCAGTAGGTTCCCAGTCTATCCTATGATTTGGCTCCCTGCCAATTTTTTATTTAATTAGGGCTTATATTTGCGTGACAGGGTCACTCAAATTGCCTAGAAGACATTTTTTATTTAATTAGGGCTTATATTTGCGTGACAGGGTCACTCAAATTGCCTAGAAGATATATCTATCCTATGATTTGGCTCCAATTTTAGGAAGAAAATATTAAAGTGTTTTATCCTGCCAATTTCCCTATGGTTTGGCTCCAATTTTAGGAAGAAAATATTAAAGTGTTTTATCCTGCCAATTTTACCTGCCAATTTTTTATTTAATTAGGGCTTATATTTGCGTGACAGGGTCACTCAAATTGCCTAGAAGACATTTTTTATTTAATTAGGGCTTATATTTGCGTGACAGGGTCACTCAAATTGCCTAGAAGATATATCTATCCTATGATTTGGCTCCAATTTTAGGAAGAAAATATTAAAGTGTTTTATCCTGCCAATTTATCCTATGGTTTGGCTCCAATTTTAGGAAGAAAATATTAAAGTGTTTTATCCTGCCAATTTTATTTAATCAGGGTTTATATTTGCGTGACAGGGTCACTCAAATTGCCTAGAAGAAATGAGGGTTTACGTCGTATCGGACGACAACCTCGGAACCTAGAACGAGTTTAGGGCTTAAATACAGAGCTATACGAATGCCTAAAGAAAAGGTGGAGGATTTATGTTGCGCTAGGCAAACGACCTCGAGCTTACGTCGTATCGGACGACAACCTCGGAACCTAGAACGAGTTAGGGCTTAAATCGTACAGCATTGTACGAATGCCTAAAGAAAAGGTGGAGGATTTATGTTGCGCTAGGCAAACAACCTCGAAAAGATCGGACGACAACCTCGGAACCTAGAACGAGTTAGGGCTCAGATCGTACAGCAGAGCTATACACAAATTGCCTAGAAGATATGAGGGTTTACGTCGTATCGGACGACAACCTCGGAACCTAGAAGAGTTACACAAATTGCCTAGAAGATATGAGGGTTTACGTCGTATCAGGCGACAACCTCGGAACCTAGAACGAGTTTAGGGCTTAGATCGTACAGCAGAGCTATACGAAGCGACAACCTCGGAACCTAGAACGAGTTTAGGGCTTAAATCGTACGGCAGAGCTATACGAATGCACGTCGTATCGGACAACAACCTCGGAACCTAGAACGAGTTAGGGCTTAAATCGTACAGCAGAGCTATACGAATGCCTAGCCTCGGAACCTAAAACGAGTTTAGGGCTTAGATCGTACAGCAGAGCTATACGAATGCCTAAACATCGGAACCTAGAACGAGTTAGGGCTTAAATCGTACAGCAGAGCTATACGAATGCCTAAAGGAAGGTGGAGGATTTATCACGCTAGGCGAACAACCTCGAAATCCTATGGATTGTTGTTTAATTCTAGGAAAAGGAATGGTTAGGCAAACAACCTCGAAAACCTATGGATTGTTATTTAATTTCTAGGAAAAGGAAAAAGTTTTGGGTCGTACAGCAGAGCTATACGAATGCCTAAAGAAAAAGGTGGAGGATTTATGTTGCGCTAGGCTGAAAACCTATGGATTGTTGTTTAATTTCTAAGAAAAGGAAAAGGTTTTGCTGAGGAAGACGTGTTCTGCTGTTGAAGATGGTCGTGCTGCCCACCGCGCTAGCTCCCAGCTCCTCGACGTGACGAGTTTAAGTTTTCTAGGGTGTCCGGTTATAGTATCAAATCAAACGGCCCTATGGTNTCTTTCCTGTTTTCGTAACAAGCTGGACGCGGGTTTATAGTCGAGTCCGCGTTCGCGATCAGCGTTTGCTCTAACTTTTACCTCCCTGCCCTCCTCACTCGCTCACGGGAAACCCCTCATCCATAACNCCTTTCCTGTTTTCGTAACAAGCTGGACGCGGGTTTATAGTCGAGTCCGCGATCACGATCAGCGTTTGCTCTAACTTTTACCTCCCTGCCCTCCTCACTCGCTCACGGGAAACCCCTCATCCATAACCTTCACGGAGATCTTTGCTCCCAGCTTTAACCTCCCCGTCGAAAGCCAAGCAAAGACTTCCGTCACTCCTCTGCCCTACCTCCATCGCTCCTCTGTCGAAAATCAGGCGAAGCCCCTACGTCAAAAGCATCACTGCGCGAAGCCCCTACCTCTGTCGCTCAATGATTCAAATACTTCATTGATTTTCGGCTTGATAATGATGAAAAGTATAGCAAAAATTGAAGTTTAGACTTTACATAGGTTTCTGATTTTCCTATCTNCGTCGCTCAATGATTCAAATACTTCATTGATTTTCGGCTTCATAATGATGAAAAGTATAGCAAAAATTGAAGTTTAGACTTTACTTAGGTTTCTGATTTTCCTATCTTCCCCTTTACCGCTGTAAGCACTGCAACCACTGTAAGTAGAAGTCTTCAACAGTTATTTTCTTTGAGGACAAGATTACAGGATCCTCATAATCTGGATTCATTCCTTTGGGCTTGGTGTATATGCAAGTTAGATAGATACTCCCATATTTTCTCTAGCAGGCCATCAAGATTCCATTCTAGAGAATAATCTTGTGATAAGGAGCAATATATCCTGCAGTACCTGATTGGACGAAAAATTTCAGCACTTTTATGGAATTTGTAAATTGTAGCAACCAAATCAGCCATCTCATTTTGCAGGAATCAGGATTCTTCTTATCCCTCGAGCATTACATAGTTAAGCGTTAAAAAGTCTCTTGATTTTATCCCAAAAAAGTTCCTACCACCACTAATTCATTGGCCAAGTTATGCAGAAATTCAGCTGCTGAAAATTTGATGGAGAAATCTGAAAAAATAAAAAAAGAAAGAAAAAAAAACGTGCCACACCTTGTTGCTGAAAGATAAAAATTTTCTTGAATAGCATAACCTCAATAGCTGGCTCCTAATTTCAAAACATATTTATATGTTTTCATTCGTTCCTTGCATGTACTACTTTGCCTATAGTTTCAATTAAAGAACTGCTGATAGGAATCATTTATTATATGGTTGTTGTTGAAAACTGCTTATTACTAAGGCCTTTTCACATAACTAATCTTACCTATCTGACCTGCTTAAGACTGTTTCTAACGATTTAGGGACAAAAAGTAACTTCAGGCCACTTTATCACGTGTTATGACTAGTTCTTTTGCATTTTTTATTTCAATAAAACTTCTCTTATCACTAACAATGTTGCTCGGGGTTTGACGTCATCCCAATCGGAGAACGTTGCTCCAGGCATGCCCCTTCTACATTTTAAAATAAATATTATTATAATTGTAGTTGTAATTTTCTTATGATTTTTGTTTTTTAATAGGTTCGTAGATAGTTACTTTTGAGTGAGGAGTATATCTTTTTTTTAAACTGTTATGAAGTGTTTTTTGGATTTTAGTATATTGAATGTGTTTTCATTACATTACTGTTGCAAACAGCATCACTGCGCGTGACCAAAATAGTCATTTTTCTACAAACAGCTGTGAATCAGCTGTTTGCAAACCGCATAAACCAAACAGCTTAACAGCTTATTCAGTTCAAGGGCAGAATGGTCATTTATTCACAAACAGTTGCAAATCATCTGTTTTTCAAACGCTCAAATCAAACAGTCGGCCAACTTATCCGGATCAACTGTTGATCAGTAGCTTATCAGAATAAGCTGCTTATATGGATAAACTGGATAAGCAGCAGCTGCCCCAAACANGCTTCTACATTTTAAAATAAATATTATTATAATTGTAGTGGTAATTTTCTTATGATTTTTGTTTTTTAATAGGTTCGTAGATAGTTACTTTTGAGTGAGGAGTATATCTTTTTTTAAGCTGTTATGAAGTGTTTTTTGGATTTTAGTATGTTGAATGTGTTTTCATTACATTACTGTTGCAAACAGCATCACTGCGCGTGACCAAAATAGTCGTTTTTCTACAAACAGCTTAACAGCTTATTCAGTTCAGGGGCAGAATGGTCATTTATTCACAAACAGTTGTAAATCATCTGTTTTTCAAACGCTCAAATCAAACAGTCGGCCAACTTATCCGGATCAGCTGTTGATCAGTAGCTTATCAGAATAAGCTGCTTATATGGATAAACTGGATAAGCAGCAGCTGCCCCAAACAGACCCTAAGCAAATATTAAATTATGATTTGTTTACATGAGAAAGAAGAATTTTCATTTCATTTGATTTTTTATGAATGTATTAAGTTGTCATGAATGGTGGACAGGAATTTTGAATATTCAAATTCATGTGACAACTTTCTATTCATAACAAAAGAAGCTTAGTAGAAGCTTCCAAAAAAACCATAAGTTTGGAAAGATTTGATTGAAGATGCTTCTCACATGCGACGAAAAAATATTGAAAATTTTATTAATAAAACAGAGAATCATTTTTCTTAACGTGGGAAAATTAGTCTTTTTAACTTTGATGATCATAAAAAATTAAAAAAGAACAAANTATGCGACAAAAAAATATTGAAAATTTTATTAATAAAACAGAAAATCATTTTTCTTAACGTGGGAAAATTAGTCTTTTTAACTTTGATGATCATAAAAAATTAAAAAAGAACAAAGTTTGCTCAAAATCGTTAACAAAAAGTATTCAACATATGATAGTACATAATTATGATAATTTAGATTATTTTAATAACAAAATATTATAATAATACATATATATTAAAATAATATTTAATAATATAAAATTCATCTAAATTTTCTTAAGAATTTATTNAAAGAACAAAGTTTGCTCAAAATCGTTAACAAAAAGTATTCAACATATGATAGTACATAATTATGATAATTTAGATTATTTTAATAACAAAATATTAACATATAATAATACATATATATTAAAATAATATTTAATAATATAAAATTCATCTAAATTTTCTTAAGAATTTATTTAGCCATAATTCAAAAATAAAATAAATTTTAATTTTGTTTAGAAAAAAATATGATCATGAGATTGATTACGAGGATGATGTGCATCAATATTAATGAAAGAATCATTATTAAACCATACATTCTACCAACACACTCATTAAATCTAATTATTACTAATGGTCTTGTAATCTTCATGACGCTATCACTAAACAGAGGAGAAACTTTATATTGTTGATTGCTTTCTAAAATTATTGACAATTAGTATGAATGCATAAATTTAGAGGAGAGTGATGGATTCAGAAAAGCCAACTTCTTTCAACGATGTATAAGAAAAAACTCAAAAATCGTTTTCTTTGAGGAGATGAGCTTTAATTTACTCAGATTTTCCTTGCTGCTCCATCAAGATTTGTTTATATAGGGATCAATACTTCCTGCAAGCAGAAGCCTCAATTCCTCTAAACTCTAAAGTGGTTAAACTATTGTTCTCTATTGAAGAACTAACAACAGAAAAAAAACATATATAGTTCGGGAATATGCAACAAATGTTGAAAGAAATACTATTAAGGTATGTAAATAAAACAAATGTTGGAAAATTAGGAGAAAAAAAGAGATAATAGGTAACTTTGCAGATGTGCATTATGGGTTTAATATAAGTGTAACAAACAAGGGAAAACAAAGGATTTGGATCCATAATGACAGCCATAAGTTATTACAACACTATTAAGTATGTGATGAAAGATCATCAAACAGTTTATTTACTTCTCGGATGAGAACATAATATACCCTATTCATAGCAAATCAAAATAAATTATAAAATCTTTTTTTTTTCTTTTTCCAGTATATGTAACTAAAATTAACATAATCTCTTCAATCACTCTTATCCTAAAACTATAATTAAAAGAAGAAAAATAAATGCAGAGAGTGAATTGTTTAATCAAAAACTGCATTAGGTGACAAGAAAATGTGAGCTATCCGACTGAAATTTCTTTCTGCTTTCTTTGGAAACGGGAGATGTACAAAAGTTTTGTTTACGGTTAATGTGATCATAAAGAAACAGAAAGAATATTGCAAAACTTTAGGGACTAAATAAGAAAAAAAATTAGATACTTTTAAAGAGAATATAAAAGGGCTAGAAGCTTAAAAGCTATATGAATTATTATAGCTTAGTTAAAGATAAAGACATGATGGAATGATAAAATGCTACTTTAAAAAATAATTAAATAGAAGAATGAGAAAATGTTTTGATTTTATTATAGGCCGATCCAATATGGAAGTAATTTTTGAGTTAAAATAATTAAAGAGAAGTCTAAAGAGTTGAAAAAAAATTATTAGATTTTTCTTGATCTTGAGATGGCCATGTGATTTAGTACCAAGAGAATTTATTGATGTGCATTAAGGAAGAAGTGCATTTGAAAAGATATATTTTATAAGATTTGTATCAATCTTGAGAAGTAATGATTAAGCACAAAAGAAATATTGGAGTTATGATAGATATTTACGATAGAACATTCTCAAG
>JXCR01147229.1:3594-39007 GCA_002079205.1 Phalaenopsis hybrid cultivar
AGTTAAATAGGGTTTATACTAGGCTGAGTTTGGAAAAGCTTCTTTTGAGGGAGAGCCATTATTGTTAATTACATTCTAGATAACTGAAGTCAACTAAAAAAACTTTCAATAAAAATAAAAAAATATTGTCTTCAAAGAGGTCAAAAGAATTGGAATTTTCAACGAGCTCGAACATAGAAGTGTGATAGGGGAATGGCTCAAATTTGGAGCGTTTTCTTGTAGATTCCAAAAGAGGAAGAACTAGGGGATGTCATAGATCATGAGGAGAACCTTAGTGACTTCCCAAGTTATCCTATTATTTGGTTTTATTTTAGAGGTGATATTATTTAAGTGTTTCATCCTGCAAATTTTATTTTTTTTGGGCTAACATTTATGTAAAACGATCACACAAATGGTTTGGAAGCTGTGAGGATTTAGGTCACGACAAACGACAACCTCAGAATCCTAAGATGAGTTAGGCTTGGATTTCTTTTTAATCGATCATATAAAAGGTGAATTTGAGTTTAAAATTAAAATTGAGGGAAATTGGGTCTATATTGATGGACATTTGGGATGAACTTGGGGAAATTGAGACTTTAAACACAATTTGGGGGTTTTGGTCAAAATGGTCAAATTGGCCAAATTGAGTTCAATTGAAGGGTCCCAAATTGGTTTTGGAGACACCTTAAATAATTTTTAAGGTTTTGGTAAAGTTTAGGGTGCCAAGGGTATTTTTGTAATTTTGGCAAATTTTGGGGTATTTTGGTAATTTTGGCAATTTTAGGTGGTTTAGGGCCATTTAGGTTTTGAAATGGTTTGAAATATTTTTTGAACAAATTTTGGTATTTTTGGTGGAATTGGAATTTTCGGCCAAACTTGGGATTTGAGGGTGTTTAGGTAATTTGGGTAGTTTTAAGGGTAAAAAGGTCAAATTGGAAACTTTGGCAGAATTGGTGTGCCAACCACCCTACATGAGCTATGGAGCAATGAAATCCCCATTTAAGTCTTCTATGTACTGGTCTTAGCTAAACCCTAGCCTAGGGCTAGTGGGTCTAAGGGGCCATCTACATGAGCCTCCCAAAAGGTCAAGGGATCAAAGTCAACAATTTTGAGTTTTGGGTTGTGAGTGGATATAGGTGATAGTGAGTGTAGTGAGTGAACTAGCTCCAGGCCAACACCTAGGGTCAGCCCTAGGGTCAAGCAGTCTTATGGGGTCTGTCCTTGAGATCCTCCATACTGACCCCACCTATTAAGTGCTAGAGATTAGGACCAATATGTTGAACTTCAAGTTGAGGAAGGAAGAGTTTAAAATCTCTAAATGTGAGGGTTCCTTTTCAAGTTTCTTAAGAAAAGTCAACAAAAAAGTCCTACGCTAGACCTTAGGCAAATAAAGCGGGAAAACTAAATCTCAACCAAAAGTGAGTTCAACAAATGGACTCTCATTAGGTGTGGTGTGCTAGGCAAAGCACACCGCACTTATTGGCATTGAACGATGAGATCAACAAGACCAACACATACTCTTAAGTCAACAGACCTAGAAAGAAGTGTAAAATTTGAGTGCTAGTTGTTTCCGTTGGGAAATATAGCAGGTGAATATTTGATCGAAATCAAGGATTAGAAACTCTTGCTGGGAATAAAAGAGTAGGTTTCAAATTTTCAAGCTTTAGGTGTTTACAGAGGATGAAATCAGTATATAGGTCCTAACCCCAAGATGGGAATTGAAATTTAGTTATAATTATCGGAAAGAAGGGTCGAAATTCAAGTACTGACCTTGGAAGATATGAATCAGAATTTAGGTACTGATCCTGAAATGATGATTGAAATTTAGGGATCAATCTCAAAAAGAGAATCAGAATTTTGGTACTGACCTAAAATGGAGGGAATTAAAATTTAGGTACTGATCTCAAAAGAGATGAATTAGAATTTAGGTACTGACCCTGAGATGAGAGTTAAAATTTATGTATCAATCTCAGAAAGAGAGTCAAAATTTTGGTACGAAACTCAAAAGGAGGGAATCATAATTTAAGGACCGATTCCCAAATTAGGGTTGAAATTTAAGGATAACCTCAAAAAGAGCATCGAAAGTTAGGGACCGACCTCAAAAGGAGGGAATCAGCATTTAGAGACTGATTCTGAAATGAGAATTGAAATTTAAGGATCAATCTCAAAAAGAGGATCGAAAGTTAGGGACTGACCTCGAATGAGAAAATCAAAAGTTAAGGACTGATTCGAAAATGAAAATTGAAATTTAAGGATCAATCTCAAAAAGAGGATCAGAAGATAGGGGTCGACCACAAAAGGAGGGAATCTGAAGTAGGGGACTAATTCCAAAATGGGAATTGAAATTTAAGGATCAATCTCAAAAAATGGATCAAAAGTTAGGTACCAACCTCGAAAGGAGGGAATCAAAATTTATGGATTGAATCTAAAATGAGAATTGAAATTTAAGGATCAATCTCAAAAAGAGAATTAGAAGTTAGGGGCCAACCTCGAAAGGAGGGAATCAAAAGTTAGGGACTGATTCCAAAATGAGAATTAAAATTTAAGGATCAATCTCAAAAAGTGGATCAGAAGTTTAGGACCGACCTCGAAAGGAGGGAATCAGAAGTTAGAGACTGATTCTAAAATGAGAATTGAAGTTTAAATATCAATCTCAAAATGAGGATTTGAAGTTAGGGACCAACCTCGAAAAGAGGGAATCAGAAGTTAGAGAATTAAAATTGAAGGATCAATCTCAAAATGAGGATCAGAAGTTAGAGACCGGCCTTAAAAAGAGAGAATCAAAACTTAGGGACTGATTCCAAAATGAAAATTGAAATTTACAAAGAGTTTGTAGTGTTGAACTCATAGATAAGTGTCATGTGATAATGCTGACAATGGTGAGGAAGATATGTAAAATTTTGTGCAGACAAGGATGGTTGTGCCGTGTGAGCAAAGAGTAAGAGACCTCGAAATTGAGAGAAATAACTCAACAAATTTATTTTCATTTTTCATGTTGTTTTTATCACATTTAATTTTCAAAATATGTTTTCCAAAATTAAGGTTTTGTTGGTTGATTAACATTTAAAAGAGTGTTTTATTTGAACTTTTTATTAAGTTTTTATTGTTTTGTTCTTTGTTCTTTGTAGTTTAGAACCAACATATGGTTCTATGGCCCTTTATTCATCACACAAAAAGGCAATTGAACAAACAGATAAAATTCTGAAAGAGATTTCGTTTATTTGCTTCAACAAGTGTTACATATTGAGTACATGTTAAAGTCTCAAAAGGTAAATATGTTGAATGCATCAATGTACATATGAAAATATCTCATGCTAGGTACATATCACAAGTTGAGCATATCTAGTATATATATCATCATATCTGTTGTGTCGAAACGCAGTACAAAAAGTATCCTTTGAATGTCCATCCCTGGTGGGGTGAGCTCCTTTCTAGCTGACCTATTGAACCATGCTCCAGAATAAGAGTTCCCTTTGCATGTGCTTAGAGGTGCAACACTCTCATAGCTCATAAGGCAGTAGCTCTTCCAACTCCGAATTTGGCTGGAATTCATATGGCATTTTTCTGTCATCCATTCTTTGGAAAGTTCACACACCCTGCGGTGTCGTACCCCTAAAATGAAGTGTTTGGTGATGTCTACTCCATTTTATTTAAAAAATAGCACTGAACCCACTCTGTATCTAGCAAGATATATGACTCCCCCATTAGGTGAATGATGACTTGAAATCTGTCATCGACTGTTGTGTACTCCTCCAGAGTGTTGTAGCGTTCTAGGTGGAGAACATTGCAGTCTGGGCATTCCACAAATGCCCCAGAAGTTGGTGTATGTATGGAAATTTTGGCATTACATGTCAGGCAAGCCTTATAAAGATCATCTGAAACTTCTAGTATCTCATGCTCTTTAGCAAACTCAGACAAGAGGAAGTCTCTCTCATATCTTGATTGTAGATTTTCCTCTCAGGAATAGGTGTGAGTAAATTTTCTGCCTCATGTTGGGGTCTTCTTTCTTCATGTAGGAAAGCTTTATGTTTTCCTCGGTTGGCATTTCTGCGTTGAGTTTTTTGCAGCGGTGCATCTGACAATTTTTCATCATTAGCAGTGACTAGGCCCCCGGTAGTTGCAGTTATCATAGACGACAGGCAACTAGTCCCTTCAATCGGATCTTCCTACACTATTACATTCTTTCCTTTTAGTGAGGAATTCTCCTTGGTGCTGATCTTTAGCAGTGATGGTAGCCCTTCTTTTTCTCGAAGGCTAACCACGTTCATCAGGGGACCCTTATAGTCCATGTCGACTTGACTGAAGTCAATGTCAAAATCTTTGGTGCCACACTGTGGTGCCCTTTCTTTATTAAGTGCGAGCTTCCAGCCATCTTTAAAAGCGATAATCAGCTTCTGTCCTGACATTTTCTATGCAAACAACGGAAAAAACAACAGTGTGCTGAAATTTAGCAGGAACAAGAACAAAACAAAGTGTTTTTTAAAGAAAATTTTAGTTTATGTTGGTGAAAAAATCATTTATTTATGTGTATATATTTTTGTTTAATTTAGTAAAATATCAAACATTTAAGGTAAAGAAGAGAAAACTAAAGTATGTAGCTGCAGAAGTTTTCATTTTATTGAGGTTAATTTTACTGCAAAATTTTGGAACCGGTCACAGAAGTTTGGCCAAATAATTAACTCCAGAATAATCAAAATTTGAAAAAGACAATTCCAAGCAGTGTCAAGTTGCATAGTATGTCTTCAAGTATTGGCCATTGATCGGCAACCTGGGTCTTTTGCCTCGAAAATCCACTAGCAGGTAGGCTCCTCCTATGCAGACATTTTCTATGACAAATGTTCCTTCCCAAGTTGGATCAAATTTCCACCTACCTTGCAAGAATAGGCTTTTTGAGAACAAGAATGAGATCACTAATTTAGAATGTCCTTGGGTAGATCACTTTGTCACGAGCTTGTGTCATCTTTGCTTGGTAAAGCTTTAAATGCTGATGTGCCTCTAGTCGTTTTCCTTTGACTTTCTAATTCTTCAAGTCTGAGTTTTGCACTTTCTTCTATTGTAAGTTGATTGGCGACAACGACTCTGGGAGATGGCATCTGAACCTCTAGTAGTAGTACGGTCTCGGACTCGTACACAAGCATGTAGGGTGTACACTTAGTGGGAGTCCTGAACGTTTATTGGTAGGCCCACAAAGCTTCTAACAATCTGTTATGCAAATCTCTTTTGTTTTCATCCAGTGTCTTCTTCAAAACTTATACCAGTGTCTTGTTCAAGGGTTCGGCTAAGCCATTTACCCTGGGATAGTAAATCATAGAGTATCTCTAGTCTATCCCCTGTTGTTTGATGAAATTGTTGATTTTTGTGCTTTCGAAGGTTATCCCATTATCAAAGATTATTCTGCATGGAACNCGAAGTACATCACCCAACGTTGCACATTAGAGAAATCCATTTGTAACGCCTGCTCATCTAGTAACTCTTCATTAAGAGAGGACCCAGCTTGAAGTGGGTGTGCAGCGAAAAGGTCTTCTAAAATATGTCCTCTGATAGCACAGAGGGGAACAAAAGTTATAGCAAATTCCAATAAAATCATCGACCATCTGGCTAGATGTCCAGAGAGTGTTGGTTGGGATATCAAATATTGCAATGAATTAACTTTTGAAATTAGGGTAATCTTATGAGAAAGCATGTAATGTTTGAGTTTCTGGGCAGCGAAAATTAATGTTAGACAATTCTTCTCAATTGGTTGATACCATACTCCGTCGGTATTAGACGACGACACAAGTAGTATAGTGCGTTTTCCATACCCTCTTCATTGGCTTGGGCTAAAAGGGCAACAAGAGAGTCATCTAAAGCCGCTGTATAAAGTATCAACAATTTTCTCGGGATAGGGGCTGCCAAAATAGGAGGTGTCATTAGATACTAATTAATGTCCTCAAAAGGCCGCTGGCATTTCTCTTCCCAAAAAAAATTTGGCGTCCTTTTTAATTAATGTCAAATAGGGCTGAAACCTACCTAAAAGATTAGAAATATAGCGTCTCAAATATGCCAACTTCCCTTGGAAGGGATGTAGTTATTTTAAGGTTTTGGGAGGAGGCATTTCTAAGATAGCTTTAATCTTATTCGGGTCTATCTCGATTCTCCAATGATGGACAACGAATCCTAGAATTTTCCCAGAGGTAACACCGAAGGCGCACTTGAAGGTATTCATCTTAAGGTCATTTCATCTTAATCGTTCTAACACGATCCTCAAATCATATAAATGGTCTATTTTCTGTTTACTCTTGATGACCAAATCATGCATGTAGCATNGCTTTCCAGTTTACAAATATTCTATTAATGGCTTTCAATAATCTTCATTGATATCAATAATAGAAATCATTGTTTCTTCTTCTTTTTCAAGCTTGTGTACATTGTCAAGGTTGATTCGAGATAAAACTTATTATCCTTGTACTGTAATGTTCATAGAATCCTCTGGGGGACACACCAATTCTTTTGCAAGTTTTACTAGAGCATCAGCATGGGCATTATCTCCTCGAACATTCGAATCTGCTCTAACAGCTTCATCGTGTACCGATGATATTCTTCTAACATTGATTTTAAAATCTTGTATTGTGCGGTGACTTTTTAGATGAAGAGTTGTGAGTCGCCATAGATAACAATATCTTTATATCCATCAAGATTGTTGATTCCAATCTGGTGATTAAGGCTCCATATTCTACTTCATTGTTAGTTCACGACTTTGACAGGTGGTATGAGAACTTGAGCATACCTTTATCTAGTGTGATGTAAACCAAACCAATTCTGGCTTTGCCTGGTATAACTGTGCCTGATCATTTATTTATTCTGGCTAACGAAGCTCCATCGAAGTACATCACCCAACGTTGCACATTAGAGAAATCCATTTGTAACGCCTGCTCATCTAGTAACTCTTCATTAAGAGAGGACCCAGCTTGAAGTGGGTGTGCAGCGAAAAGGTCTTCTAAAATATGTCATTTGATAGCACAGAGGGGAACAAAAGTTATAGCAAATTCCAATAAAATCATCGACCATCTGGCTAGATGTCCAGAGAGTGTTGGTTGGGATATCAAATATTGCAATGAATTAACTTTTGAAATTAGGGTAATCTTATGAGAAAGCATGTAATGTTTGAGTTTCTGGGCAGCGAAAATTAATGTTAGACAATTCTTCTCAATTGGTTGATACCATACTCCGTCGGTATTAGACGACGACACAAGTAGTATAGTGCGTTTTCCATACCCTCTTCATTGGCTTGGGCTAAAAGGGAAACAAGAGAGTCATCTAAGGCCGTTGTATAAAGTATCAACAATTTTCTCGGGATAGGGGCTGCCAAAATAGGAGGTGTCATTAAATACTAATTAATGTCCTCAAAAGGCCGCTGGCATTTCTCTTCCCAAAAAAATTTGACGTCCTTTTTAATTAATGCCAAATAGGGCTGAAACCTACCTAAAAGATTAGAAATATAGCGTCTCAAATATGCCAACTTCCCTTGGAAGGGATGTAGTTATTTCAAGGTTTTGGGAGGAGGCATTTCTAAGATAGCTTTAATCTTATTCGGGTCTATCTCGATTCCCCGATGATGGACAACGAATCCTAGAAATTTCCCAGAGGTAACACTGAAGGCGCACTTGAAGGGATTCATCTTAAGCTCATTTCATCTTAATCGTTCGAACACGATCCTCAAATCATATAAATGGTCTATTTTCTGTTTACTCTTGATGACCAAATCATGCATGTAGCATTTCACTTGGTTGTGAATGAGATCATCAAAAATCTTCGTCATATCTTGTTGATATGTTGCTCCAACGTTCTTCAACCAAATGACATACATGTATGTAGAAAATCCCGATAAGTGTCTTGAAGGCTTTAAGTGCTGCATCTTCTGGAGCCATCTTGATTTAATTGCACCCCGACAATCCATCCATAAAGGAGAAAATTTCATGTGTCCAAATGATGTCCACCTTCATTTTTGGTATTGGGGACATGCTTTGTTTAAATCTCTGAAGTTGACACATACATGGATTTGTCTATTTTTCTTTCTAACCAGTACAGTTTTAGCTAACCACGTTAGGTATTGCTCTTATTTTACGAAGTTAGCATCTATTAATTTATTTACCTCGACAATGACTTGCTGCTCTATCTTGAGGCGCATTCTTCTGGGAGTTTGTTTTACCCAGGTCATGTCTTGCCACCACGAGTTTATGAACTGCAACTTCTGCTGACAGTCCTGATATTTCATTATAACTCCATGCAAGACAATCATTGAATTCTATTAATAGTTTAATCAACTTTATAAATTATTCATCGTTTAGTAGAGAAATTATAAATGTTGGTCGGGGCTGTTCTTCTGTGCCGAGGTTAATTTACTTCAATTGATCGACAGTTGATTTTATTTCTTTCTCAAATTATGGCGGGGCATCTTCTATTAGCTAATCAGTAGTTTCATCTTCTATATCGAGGCAATCCTCTTTTGATTTATTAGTGACAACCATGCAAAATTCTAAATCATCGACTGGTTCGACTGTACCAAATCTGAGACCCTCTTCTGAGCTGGGAGTTTGACTTTTAACATCCCATAATTTTTTGAAAAGTTGTAATTTATCTCTTGGTATTTACTTCGGCAAATGTCCCTGCTGAATTAAATTTTGTACACAAGGCAAAAAGTAACCAAAAGGCAATTCCATTAATTCATTAAATTCCTTATCCAAATTTACATGATTTTCAAGGTTAGTAGAAGTAGAAGCACGATAAACTTTGATTGGCTTTGAACCAGTGTTACAGACTTTCTTAAACTCTAAACTCTCGACCATTTGAGGAGGAATCAGAGTAAGGGTCATGGTGTTCACATAGTGGTTTATTCGATCATACATTATCTCATATTTTCTTTTTTCTGTATCTCCTAAGGATATCTTGTACTGAGGATTTTTTTGTTTTATCATCATTAATTCATCTTCAGAACTATCTTCATCATCAATGTTGATGGTCGACCTAGTCCGTTCAACAATTAAATTTGTTCTTGCTCGTCCAGCTCCCTGACCTTGACCTCGGGTGCACGAACTAAAAGAAACCCCACCAACTTGTTGTAAAGGGTGGTGGAAGATCGTTGAAGCAGAGTTGAATGACCTTGCCATTGTAATTCTTTTGAATCTTCACTTTTATTTGTTACAATTTCACGAGAGAAGGCAATTTTCTTCAAAGGCGCGTAGTAGGAGGCATCTTCATGAATGTCAATTTCATGAGCTGAAAATGGTTGTAAATCTCCCTTGATGCAATGTTCTTGTCATTCCTTGTAGTACTTAATGCACTGGTGTAGAGATGATGGAACCATGTTGTGTTCGTGAATCCATGGTTGACCAAGTAGAGCATTGAAAGAGGTCTCGACGTCAATGATTGTTGATATTAATTTTAGTTGAGGTTTAGTTTTTCCTCTTTAGTAACCTAAAGTCTAGCCATAGGACTTTCCTATTGACTATTCTTAGAAAACTACATAAGGAACCCTCACCATTAGAAATGCTATACTCCTCTTTACTCAACTTGAAGTTCCACCTATTGGTCCTAACCTCTATCACTTGGTAGGTGGGGTCATTATGGAGGAGCTCAAGGAGAGTCCCCTTAGGTCAGCTAGACCTTAGGGTTGACCCTGGGTGTTGGTTTAGGGATTAAGGTAAATATTTGCACTCACAATCACTCACAATCCTAAAATTAAACGTACAGGCATTGGTCCCTTGATACTTTTCGGAGACTCATGTAGGTGGTCCTCTAAACCCACTAGCCCTAGGCTAGGGTTTAGCTAAGACCACTACATAGAGGACCCAAAATGGGCTTTCCATTCGTCAATGGCTTATTGATGGTGGTTGGCACTCCAACTCTACAAGGATACCCAGCCTAGCCTTTTGCCCCTAAACTCTCCCAAATTACTTAGATACCCTTAGGACCCCAAATTAGGCTAAAATTCCCAAATTGGTTCAAAAATCATTTCAAACTCCTTGAAAACACCCAAACTACCCAAAATCACCAAAAACTGGCCAAATTACCAAAATACCCCTACTTAGCCCAAAATTACAAAAATGCTAAAAAATCTCAAATATTCCCAAAAACCTTCTAAGTAGTCCCAATTTTATTTTCTTAAACTACCACATGACCCAATTTGGTCATTTTGACCATCTTTGACCAAAAGCCCCAAATTACCCTTCAAATGCCCATATTTTCCCTAAATCACCTCAAATGTTTATCAAATTGGTCTCAATTTACCCTAATTTTAATTCTAAGCTCAAATTAACTTTCTATATGACTAATATAAACTAAATCCAATCCCAATTGGTCCATTACTATAAACCAATTTTGATTTAGGTCAAAACCTAATTTTGGCTCCATGACTTGGATCCACCAAATTGAACCCATGGCCTACTCAAATTGGCCCAATTTGTGTTGAAAAACCTTCATAACATCCCCATATATCAAAATTAATTGGCCTTGGTGAGGCCTCAGTTTCATTTGATTTCAACCTAAGTCCAAAAAGCTTCAAATTTGCCCCAAATGGGCCATGTCCCAAAATCTCACCAAATTGATGGCCTTAGCCCCAAAATTTTCACTCTATTCCCCCATGAAAAATCTTCAAAACATCTCCCTTGTTCATTTGGACTATTTAATTTGGACTTAGACAAAGGCTAGCTCAACCTAGACCCATGTCTAGCCCAACATGCCAAAATTGACCAAATTTAAAAAATCTCTCAAATTAATCCACCAATTCAACTCAAAATCACTTCAACCATTCACCAAAAATCTTCATAAAAGTCATCTACACAATTTTGATCAATCAATTAGGCCAATTGACATGGCTAGGCTAGCCCAAACCCAAGCTTTGATAACTTGAACCAACATTGAACCCATTGACTAAAGATGGCGCAACAACCCCAAAGTCACCAAATTAATGACTCCACAGCCATTAATTGGACCCTAGCGGATAGCCTAAACCTATTAAAACCACCTAAACTAAGCCATGGACCCAATGTCCCTTAAATTAAAGGATTTCATTCCATATTTTCTTAAGCTTAGGATATTTTTATCAAAATAAAGCCTAAACATATTAAATTGTTGTGCATATTCCCCTAAATTCCTTGAGCTTCTAGCCACCTCCCCCTAGCTGGCTGGACGGCCTACTGGCCAGAAAAAGGCCGAACTAAGAGCCACCCCCATGGGATTAAACCCAATTCAAATCTAAAGGTGACCTCATTCAAATTAAATGTTGGAGTCTCTCTGCCCTCCACCTAGGCAGCACATTTTACTCCTCTATTGGCCATGGCAGTAAGCCTTAAGCCATTTTTTTATAAAAGCTCCCCTCTACTGTCATGGAGGTAGTGCTGAAATTTCCTCTGAGAGAGTTCCCCAAGTTGATCCCAAAGCCACTTTGAGATCTCCTCAGTGCAATCCAACCATCACATTGACCTGAATCCCCTTGTCGAAGCCCAATTTTGAGCTTGAATCTCTGCCTAAAACCACGATAGAGCTCATTAAACTCCTACACTTCATAAAAATCTAATTAAACTCACCCACACCTTCATCACAGTGAGAGAAGGAAAAGCCCCATCAAATTCCCCTACCACTGAGCCCCTAGCAAAGCTCTAGACCAACACCTGAAATCGGGCTTGGTCGAATTCCTACCTAGGCTTTGTACCACAGCTAGAGGCTTAATCCCCAGCCTCCTTGGACCCCAAAGAACATGTGGAGCACCTCTGACTGAAGCTTCACTCCTCAGAGCTAAGGTATTGATCTCCTCTTCCTCCTAAGCCTTTTTTGATGCTCCATTTAATTAGGCTTGATTTATATATATGATTACCGTATGGATATGTTTGTCTCACTTAAACGAGTCCATTAGATCAAACCCAAAGTGATTTGGTTGAGTCTAGGATAAGATCTTAGGGGTTTAGTAAGATCTTAGGGGTTTAGTGTGGACAGTCACGGGATCACTTTATTGGGGATGATGACGGGGAGCCATCCGATCGCGCGTGTATCAGATGGACAGAGGAGATCGAGTCGGACAGCGCTTCCTTACATGAACTGCCGGCCGAGTCAGCGGCTACGTGGATGGCGGCGTCCAACCGAAGTGCACCACACATGCCTTCGGAGCTGCCTATGATCCATTCAACACCGCGCGTTTAAATAGATAAATAGGGAATTTAAAAAATCAAAAAATAGCCCTAGCTTTAAAGATTCATATCTTGGTGTAGAAAAATCATAAAAATAAAATAAAAATACCCTCTTGCTCAGTGAACAGAGGAGAACAATGTGATTTGGAGTCCATTTGATGCATATTTTATTTTTAATTAATTAAACACTTATTTGGATGTTTTGATTCTTCATGCATATAGTAATATCACCATGGCTTCAAATTTTAGCATGTTGTTTCCTCAGTCTTAGGGAACAACCTCTGATTTTTCCAAGGTTAGAGGAGGTCCCTAGACAGAGATCTATATTTTTCAATTTTATGTCTATTATTTGTATAAATTAATCATGATAATTAGCATGTTGATTAGAAAATTTCAAGAAAATTTTGGAAAGTTCACTCTGACCAACTTGAAAATAATTTCATGAGTTAAGTCATTAAGAATACACTTAATCTTCACCAACCCTAAAACACAAAGAAAATTAATTTTGGGTAACATAAACATCTAAATGATTTAATTTTTTATCTCCACTATTGTTTAGAATCCAGAGAACTCACCATAAAAATTTCAAAGTATTTTCAGTTCATTTGGTAACTTAAGTTGATTTTTTTCAATATAAATATCATTTTGGCACTTAAATGATTTTTTAAAATTAAAATATAACTAAAAAATTTATAGAAACTTATTTATTGAGTTCTCTGTGATTAGGGGTATTTTCTAAAAATAAAATGGAATTTAAAATAAAAACTTGTTTTCTAGCCTATTTTTAAATATTTAAATAATTAAAAATCCATAAAAATCACCAAAATAATCAAATTCATGGAAATGTTCTAAATTGCTTCCTAAGCACTTAAGAACAATTGGGATATTTTTCAACATTTAAAATATTTTATAATTAATAAACACCCCAGAACTTAAAATAATTCTTAAAATTCAAATAAAATTCAAATAATCATGAAATTTGGTCTAAAGGCTTCTCTGGTCTAAACCTACCTCTAATAAAAATTTTAAGGCATTATGATTGACCTCAAGTTAGGAATTTTCTTTGAAAAATCCTATTTTGCATTAAAAATAATTATATAGATAAATTGAAATTTGAAAAATCACACTTTCTCCTCGGATGTCTCAATTGACCCATGAGTGAGGTAGGATAAAAATTCTAAAGTCATTTGGGTTAAATTTTATGAATTATGAAGTGATAGAGCCGTAGGGACAAATGTGTAATTTTGGAAATTTAGCCTTAATTAACATTTAGGCCTAATTTTAGAAAGGGAAATGGAAATCTTTGATTCTAATTAACATACTTGGGTGATTGAAACACAAAGAGTTAACTGGTAGAAACCAACCTCACTTGTCCTAATTAAAAAGGGTAAATTTGAAATTTCATTAAATTACATAAATTTACGAGTCTAGCCGATTAAATGATCCTAGACTTAGGGGTATGATTTTGGGTGTCAATAACTCACTAATTAAATGCCTCTATTTGATGTCAAATGAATTTAAAAACAAAACATGAATCATCACCATCACTTATAAGTTCATTTCATTTGCAATGACTAAGATACTCACTAAAGTCTTAAAGGCTTAGTAGTGACTTAGGCTAAATCAAGTTTAATTTAAATAAGGATAAGATAAGTAAACATCATTAAAACATCTTTTAAACACTATAAGCTCCAGTTAAAATGTGGCTAAGTTTCTTAAACTTGCCTCTTTAAGGGTCTTCACCCTCAAAATTCTTAAATTGAATTCCGAGTAATAATTACCCTATTCTTAGGGATAATTGAGACATCAATGCTCACTGAGCACTAAGGGTATTTATAGGATGAATTATTAAGCAAAATAATTTGTTTAAAAAATCTCGAGATTATCCACCAGGCAGCGAGAGAGTAGCACGGACCTGCTACTTTCTCTAGATATGTTGGATACCTCGGAGATCTACTAAACTTAATATGTTTTTCTTGACAAAATCATTCTTAATTGAACTCCTAAGGACCCATCAAGATATGACATAGGGTTAAGAAAACTACCAAAACTTTAGTTTTAACCTATACATGAAATGCCTTAACATGTCTTTTAAGTTTCGAGTGGTGGAACGAGAAGACTCGCCAGGTATGTTTTTACAGTTTATAGCGTTGTCTTTCTTGTACTTTTATACTATGCTTTTTCTACTTACAAAATTTGCATGCTAAACAATGATTGCACCCTGCATGAAAACTAAAACTATCTGGATAGCCACAAAACCTAAACTAAAACTAAAACTAAAATCAACCAAGATAAAATTCACCGCCACAATATTCAAAATATAGAACAACTTAAAATTTAAACATCACACAAAACTACAATTGTAACTAAATTAAGATGTCTCTATCGGATGATCGGGAACCCATCAGAGGAGGTAACCTACCGTTTCTATCGAGGCTTCCCACAGTTTAAATGAAATTATGGAACTCATTAAGTTGAGTTTAGTAAGTTCATTTAGACTAAGTGAATCCAATGGAAAATAATGGTTCCAGAACGAGGGAACTGTAGGATCCTAATTGGTTTCTCTCTAATCAACTTTAACATGCCCCCATAAAATTTAAAGAACTTCAACCTTAGGGCCACCTAATTTGACATCATAACTTGACACACTAGACAACTGAAACTCATCACAACGAGGATCTTGAAGCTAGCATGGTAGGCAGCACAGCTAGCTTGCTTATGAAATGTAAATATTCACCTTATCTTTAGGCTTTTGTATAGCCCTGATATACAATATAAGCCCTTACTCTTCTTAGGATTCTGAGGTTGTCGTTTATCACGACCTAAATCCTCACATCTTCCAGGCTATTTTTGTGATCGTTTCAAATTAATGCAAGCCCTAACAAATAAAATTAGCAGGATGAAACACTTAAATATTTCTCATAAGAAATGAAGCCAAACATTAGGATAGCTTGGGAAGTCACCAGGGTTCTCCTCTGGATCCGTGAAATCCCATAGTTCTTCCTTCTTTGGACTCTACAACAAAATGTTCGAAATTTGAACCAATCCCCTTTCACACATCTACGTGCGATCTCAATGAAAAATCCTACCCTTTGAAACTCCTTGAAGATAATATTTCATTATTTTATCGAGAGTCTTCTTAGGTGACTTTGATCATTTAAGATGTAATTAATTATAGGGGCTTGCCCTTATAGGAAGCATGTCCGAACCCAGATTAATATAAACCCTTTTTAATCTTTTATATTAAATAGGGGAAATTGTCGGCAAACAAAATGTTTTTGCAGATCAAACGGAAGTCATATGTTCCTTAGTTTATTTGATCGAGCCTCATCCACAAGTTTTGTTTTTATCTATCATGTTAGATGCAGGATTTGACGTATAGTGATCTTTCATTTAAGCTATAAAAAATATGGGGTCAGTTTGATTTCATTTTTTTCTAAAACTAAATATATGTGTAAATTAAAACATCATTGCAAAGCAGGCTACAGGATTTTGATTACGGTGACCGACAGCTTCTTACGGGCAACTCCTCCAACCAAAAAAAATGGCAACAATGATATGGAACTTACTGGTTCTTACTAGCTCTCCAACCTTCATAAGCAATGTAATTGATCCAAGGGCTCTCTCTCCCTTTTGGTTGAATCCTCTTAGCATCATTTTATCAGCCATAAGCTCCTAGGCTTCAATGTCTAGATAGGTCAATGTTCGTTGGCTCATCAAGTTGAGTGATGCTCCAGGATCTACCAAAACTCTAGACAACACAAATCTTCTAATGTTAACGGAGATATAAAGTAGACGATTATGGTCGACGGTACCGAGTGGCAAGTCTTCATCTGTGAGGGTTACCCCAGACTGTTCTTTCAATGAGCAAATTTCATTTGAGTATGTGCTGGAAACTGAGCTAGACAAATTTCTTTGTCAAGCAATGCTGTAAATAGAGACTCTCACATCTCCTTTGACAGGATTAGATCATCATAGATGCTTAATTTTGCTGGTAACTTCTTAATATGAGCTAGCACATTGTAATCCACTTATATGATCCTCTGATATTCACTTGGTTATGTATTTATTCTGCTGGCTAAGGTAGAAGTAGCCCTTCTTGAGTTACTATTTTCTTTCCTTGAACTACCAGAGCTGTTCTCGGGGGTAATACTCTCTCGCTCATCAAGTTGACTTTTATAATTTCTTCTTCTTGAGATACCATTATCAAATCTTTCGGTGTTTCTTCTTTGTTTGAAAGATCTAAGTTGATGGTGAGTGGTACACAATGGCACTCGAGGATTGGTTCCTCACTCTCAATGTTATCGTAAGCAGTGTTGTCGATGTCTTCTTTAGACTTGTTAACAAGTTCATCAGACTCAAGCACAATTTGAGGATCATTTTAGGAATCAAGATCGATGTTAGACTGGTCATAGTCGATCACGTTATCACTAGAAATAGTTAGAACGTAGCCAAAATTATAATCATTATATTCATAAGACCCTGAAGGGAAAAAATGATAATAATACTAGGTAAGGGGTTTGAGGATTTTCTTCCCCGAATCCGAGACAACCAATCTAGCAGAGGCAGCCTCTATCCTACCCCCGATGCTATCAGCATTTGTGATGGTATTCTTCTTCTTCCTCTTATTTGACGATGACAGTTCTTCTACTGAAATGTTCATCTCAAACTTGGCAAGCTGAAGACTCTAAATGGAGGTTTGTCTTGAAGCAGACTGGATATGGTTTAGGACCCTCTTAAGCTTGCTCCAAGTCAAACTCCATCCATCCTTTCCAGTATACGGGTCAACCGAAGAGATTGGCTCAGCTGAAATCATATTTATGGAACCCTTTTTAGGCTCTTTTAAATATTCTTTTGTGATTATTATATTTCCTTCTTTAAGATTATTCATGAGCTAATCTTTGAAGATGAAACATTCCTCAACAGTGTGTCCAAGCAAACTGTGATACGTGCAGTTGTTCGGTTGATCTTTCTTGTTAAACTCTTCGGGTTTTTTGGATCTGGTAATATGAACTCACGATTCTTCATCAGACTTCTGAACATCTTGAATATCGCTACATCTTTGAAGGAATACACTACTTTTTGTCATTCTGCCAAAGATATTCTTATATTTTCTGGCCAGTGTGAACCTCCCTGAGGCGGTTGGAGGCTGGACTGGTCATACAGTTGTGTCTATTGTCGAGCATGCTGTGAAGATGATTGATGGGAATTTTCTGTAAGTATCTTCATTGATTGTTTTAATTTATCAACCATTTCCACTATTTCAGACTTCTTTTTGAATATTCTGGTCATCCTGGACCTCTCGGCCTTCTCATGGGAATCCATATGTTTGACTTCTTCTTGAAGATTGCTAGCTTTGTTGAATAGCTTCTCGAAGGATTTAATGGTGAGTCACTTGAGCATGAACGCTACTGGCCCATGGATGCTATTGAGTAAGATCTTAATTTCATGATTTTTCTGTAGTTGAGGTTCACATTTCTTGCTAAGGTTTCTCCACCTCAAAATGTAGTCCACTAAAGTTTCATTGAACTTATGCTTCTCTACTATGAGTTCTCCAACAGACACATGATGTTGTGCTCCGGCAAATCTTTTCACGAACAATTATTCTAGTTCGGTGAATGTCTTGACTGATCTGTTAGGTAGTTTGACATACCAATCGAAAGCAATTCCAGATAGGCTGCTGACAAACAGTTGAAAGAGTAGAGCTTTGTTACCTTTAATATTACCACAACTGGCTTAGAAATGTGCTATGTGCTGCTTCGGATTTCCAGTCCCATCAAATATCTTAAAGTTTGGTGACAAAAAGCCTTTACGGTAGGGTACGGCATCGAACTCCTCCGGGTAAGGTCTACCCTTAAAAACCAATGCACCACCCTTAGATTGGGCTTCAGCCTCCCAAACTTGCTCGACCATTTTCTTAAATTGCTTTTCTGGTATGGCACTTGATGGAGAATCCTTCTTTTTTTTATCATCTCTATTTACTGAGGTGACTTCTCTCCTTTCATCTCGGATATGTATTATCTCATGTTGATTGATTTTTGGAGAGGCTAACTATGGTGGTTGAGATTGTCCTTGAACTGTGGTCATGGCGGTAATGGCAGCGGCCATCTCTTCCATTCTTTTCTCCATTTGGTTGATTTGCTCATCCCTTAAGAAAATAGCCTTATGCAGCTCATCTACAGCAATCTCTTTGATGAGAGGTTGAGCTTCACACATAGATGTAGTGTTTTTAGTCTCGAATACATGCACATCCTTAAAAATCTTCCTCGACATAATCATTGAAGTCAAAATCTTCATCATCATCATTGTAAACTCCATGTTCTCGGGTTAACTCAAAAATCTTGACCTTGTGTTTTTCGACCTTTTCTTTAATAGTTAATTCTTATAGTGTTTTGAGATCTAGAGGACTTGGCTGGATGTTTTCCACTTGTTTCTCCATCTCGCCAGCAAATGCTTTGACAATGTCAGATACTTCAAACCTTGGCTTCATTCCATGATCCTGTCCCATGGGTTTGCTAGACCGTATCGGTGCTGGTGGTGTCTTAAGACGGAGTGTCTCAGCAAAAACATCGGCATGTCAAATAGAAGTATGTTCCCCATGGTGTGGACTAGATACAGTACTGGGTAACCTTCTCATCTTATCCTTTAGAATTTTAAGAACATCCTTTTGACCGGTAATTGGTATATATTTTAGACCCAGACACAACTTAACTTGTCGACAGCTTGTGAGTATAGTGGTAGTAAAATTATTAGTAGTGATGGTGGTATCAACTCTACTTCCCAAGCAGAACCAGACGGGAATGCGAGCAGGTAAAGCTTCAATTGACTTTTGAGATCGCCTCACAGATCTGGCATCCCTTAAAATTTTTTTCTTCATGTGAATTGATACTACAAGTCCCACTCATTTGAGTAACTCGCCAACTGAATAACCTTTTATGGCAGCTAGTCTTTGGAAAGTCGTATTAACTTGGGTGATAGGAGTAGGCTTCTTCTTCTCCCTACCATGTCCATGATGTGAAGGTAAGGTAGCAATGAACTGCTGGATACTCTCATACCTTTTAGTATCCATTAAGGGATGGAACCTACACCCTTGCAGAAGCGGATAGATTTCTAGTAATCTAGACTCTTCTTAGAGAGGAACTTCATCAACAGGTACTTCCTTAGAAATCTGGGCTTTAATAACTCTCTGAACCTTTCGACGGTGGTTTCTCCTTTGGGTTCGGATTAATGGTCCACTCTCCGAACTTGATCTGATTTCAAACACTGACAGCGGGACAATCAATCCTTCAGTTGAGTCTTTGACGATCATAACTTCTTTTCCCTTAACAGAAATGGGGGCAGCCAGCATGGTAGGTGTCATGGTGGCAGTATTCTAGACCTTCTTATAATAAGGGAAATCCTAGGGGCACTCAGGTTAAACTTGGCAGTTGGTTCTTGAACCTCTGGAGTGGCAACTTTCATTATGACAAATGGGGCTTTCCCGACAACGACCTCGAGATCTTCAAATCCTGCTCTGGACTTGATGGTGGGTGTGACATTGCGGACACCATGAGTCATCGACAGGTTGTAGGAAAAAGTGAGCGTTGGGAATTCCATTGCAGCAGCTTCAAAAAGAAAGCTATTTCACAAACACTTTGTAATCTTATTGCAAACACTAAAAATTAACATAGGTCGATCTGTGGACCGAGTAAGTTATTATTTGATTTGTAGAACTTTTTCAACTAAGTAAAAATAGTTTGTAAGAAGAAAGAATTAATTAATAGAAGGATAATTAAAGAACACGTGTACTATGATAAGATCCGATTTAATTTGCAAAATAGCAAATTAAACTCAGATGAAAAAAAGTACAGTTCAGGATCCAATGCAAGACCAACTTAACAACGCATAATGCCCAAGTGGAACTAGTCTACCAACACACCTTTTGGGGGTCCGACCCCACACAAAGATTAAAAAGTCCTTAATGGCTTCCTGTACCTCTATGTTTGCAAGTGATCGAACCAATGGTCCTAAAGTCCAAAAAGAGTTGACCGTACTCACCCAAGATACAAATGGGTAAAGCATGCCAACGGAAGAAGGGTAATTTGGTCCATAAGAGACATGAACACATTATCAATATATGAAGATGATATTTCTTAATTATAATGGAGATAGAAGCTTATCCCCAACTAAATCGCTAGATGTTGTCTGCACTATTTTGGGTTGTGGAGTTGCCCTTTGGAAGCTTTCAGCACTATTTTTGATTGTTGAGTTGCCCTCTAGAAGATGTCGGACACCAGAATTGAAATATCATCTCCCGCTTCGGAAAGATGTTTAATTTATATATATATATAGTATAGAAAAATATGAAATCAAACCGACCCTATATTTCTCATAGCTTAAATGAAAGAGCGTTATACCTCAAACCTTGTATCTATCCCAAAGGATAAACACAAGACTTGAGAATGAGACTTGATCAAATATACTAAGAAATATATGACATCTATTTGCTCTGCGAAACCATTTTATTTGACAACAAGTTCCCTATTTAATATAAGGAATTAAATAAGGTTTATATTATGTTGGGTTCGAAAAAAAAACCTATAAGGGAAAACCCTTATAGTTAATTTCATCTTAGATAATCGAAGTCACCTAAGAAAACTCTTAATAAAAATCAAGAAATATTATCTNCATTTGCTCTGCGAAACCATTTTATTTGACAACAAGTTCATTATTTAATAAAAGGAATTAAATAAGGTTTATATTATGTTGGGTTCGAAAAAATAACCTATAAGGAAAAACCCCTATAGTTAATTTCATCTTAGATAATCGAAGTCACCTAAGAAAACTCTTAATAAAAATCAAGAAATATTATCTTCAAAAAGGTCAAAAGGATAGGACTTTTCAACGATATTGCACATAGAAGTGTGAAAGAGGAATGGCTTAAATTTAGAGCATTTTGTTGTAGAGTCCAAATGAGGAAGAACTAGGAGATGTCATAGATCCTGAGGAGAACCTCGGCGACTTCTCAAGCTACCTAATGTTTCGTTTTAGTTTAGAGGAGAAATTATTTAAGTGTTTCATCCTGTAATTTTTATTTGTTTATGGCTTACATTTATGTGAAATGATCGCATAAATAGCTTGGAAATTGTGAGGATTTAGGTAGTGGCAAACAACAACCTCAGAATCCTAAGACGAGTTAGGGCTTATATTGCATAACGAAGCTACACAAAGGAGAGCTACACAAAGGCCTAAAGATGAGTTGAAGATTTATGTTGCATAAGAAAACAACCTCAAGATCTTATGGCTTGTTGTTTAATTCTAAAGAAAGATGTGTTGTTGTAGATCTTCTTACTGTTGAAGATGGTCGTGCTACCAACAATGCTAGCTATAAGGTCGTCGTCGTGATAAGTTTAAGTTTTCTATTGTGTCAAGTCATGATTTCAAATCAGATTTCCTTATGGTTATTGTTCTTTAAATATTATGTGGCAAATTAAAGTTGATTAAAGAGACACCATTTAGGATCCTATGGTTCACTTGTTCCGGTATCAGCAATTTTTATCAGATTCACTTAGTCCAAATGAATTTATTAAACTCAACTTAATGAGTTTCATACTTTCATTTAGACCGTGGGAAGCCTCGTTAGCGACCGTAAGTCACCTCTTTAGAGGGATTACCGTTCATCCGATAGAGGCGTTTTAATTTAGTTGCAATTGTTGTTTTGTGATTTTTGTGAATAAATTTTGTGTTGTCTTATATTTTGAATGTTGCGGAGGTGAGTTTTATCTTGGTTGATTTTAGTTTTATTTTGGCTTTACGGCTAGCCTAGCAGTTTTAGTTTCATAGAGGGTGACATCGTTATTTAACATGCAAGTTTTGTAAATATGAAAATACAGTATGAAAAGTACAAGAAAAGATGGTGTTGTAAACTGTAAGAGTGTACCTGACGAGTCTTCTTGTTCCACCACCTGAAATGTCAGTAGTTGCAAGGCATGTATATAATATTGTAAGGAACTAAAATTGCAGGAGTAGATGAAGGTTTAGCTAACAAATCCCAGGCTATGAATTTATTGAGTCTTGGAAGATCCTAGTGGATAGTTTTAGAATAAAATATGAAATGTTCAATTTGTCCTACAAAATATCCAAAGGATTTCAAAGTGCTCGGGGTATGACCCTGAACTATTTGGAAGATCTCTTAAATTATTTTGAGTTCATTTCTAAACTTATCATATTGTTTCATTAACCATCCGAGTTCAGAGTGTGGCTACCCCGTTGCTTAGTGAAACTTGAAAATTTAATTATCCCAAGGATAGGATACTCAATTAGTCAATTGATGTTTCATTTAAAAGTTATGTGACTAGGTGTCCCTAATGCAAGTCTAGGTTATTTAAGATTATGGTGCCAATAATTAAGGTCAGACTTGTAGTGTTTGAAGATGTTAACAACCAATTATGTTGTCTTCCAAATCCAAACAATTGAGTTTAGATATTGAGCCTATGTCACTACTAAGCCTTTAACAATCATGATATGTGAAAAGGTGATTATCAAAAGTTTGATGTAAATGACATGTATTCTTATGAAATGGTCAAACCATACTCAACTTTTAGCTTAAGAAAAGCGAGTTTCCATCTTTCCAACTTAAGCCCATCACTTAAGAATCATCTGATTTTAGTTGACTTCCAAGTCATGAAGATTAGGATGATTATGGTTTTGTTGATGTTGTGTAATGGTAATGAGTGAGTTTCAACCTTTTCAATCTGATTGTGTTTCAATCATCTAAACATATTTATTTAGATCAAAATTACCCATTTTACCTTGGTTAATCCTAAATTTTGATTAAGGTACCAATGTCTAAAATTTTCACTTTTCCTTTGGGGCACTTCACCTCATAACTCATTAAATACAACTCAAATGACTTTGAGGTTTAAAGTGTTATATTCATGAGGTAATTATATTGTTAGAGGAAAACATATGGACCTCTCTATGGACCTCTCAAAATTTAATTTAATTTAGATAATTATTGAAATTTAGAAGATAGGATTTTCAAAGGTTAATATATTACTCAATCATCTTATGAAATTTTGAATGTTATAAATAATCAAAATAACAATTCCTATTCTAATTATTACAACTGTGGATGGAAAAATCTCCCTAATTTTAGTTGGAATAAATATAAAAATTCGGTGAACCCCTCAGGAAATTTAAATAACCAAGGAAATCCTAATTATTGACCTTATTATCCTCTTGTATTTAACTCTAACCCTAACCCACAAGTTAAGGAAAAGAAGTTAACGATGGAAGAAGTAATGTTGAATATTGGAAATCAAATTCAAAATCAAGGGGCTGCAATTAGAAATATTGAAAATCAATTAGGACATCTTGCTACTACACTTAGTAACAGACCTTCAAGAAATCTTCTGAGTACTATGGAAGTTAATCCAAAAGATCAAAATAAGAAGCAAATTAAAACTATTCAATTACACAGTGGTAAAGAATTTGAAACAAGAATCCAAAGAGAAACTGAAGTTGATGAGGAGAAGGAAGAGATTGAAAGTGACCATAATGAAAATGAACAAATACAAGTTTCTTTTGAAAAGCCACTACCTTCGTTTCCTCAACAAATGAAGTAGAAGAATAAAGATAATCAATTTACAAAATTTTTGGAAATTCTTAAAAAGTTAACGATAAACATTCCTTTCATTGAGGCTTTGGAAGAAATGTCAAGTTATGTGAAATTTATGAATGATTTACTAAACAATAAAACGAGGTTTGAAAATCATGAGACCATTGCACTCAGTGAAGAGTGTAGCGCTATTATTCAACAAAAGCTTCCTGAAAAGTTAAAAGATCCTGGTCGTTTTACTATACCTTGTGCAATTGGTGAAAAGTTGTTTGAAAAAGTCTTATGTGATTTAGGAGTGAGTATCAATCTTATGCCTTATCAATTTTGAAACGTTTAAATTTGGGAGAGATTTCCCCTACAACTGTAACTCTACAGTTAGCTTATCGATCAATAACTTATCCTATAGGAGTTACAAAAGATGTATTATTAAAGGTGGATAAATTTATTTTTCTTGTAGACTTTATAATATTATATATTTAAGAAGATAAAAAGATTCCTATTATTTTGGGTAGACCATTTCTCACAACACGGAGAGTTGTGATAGATGTACAGAAAATAGAATTAATAATGAGAGTTAATGATCAAGAAGTAACATTTAATATTGCAAAAGCAATGAAATATCCTGCAATAGAAAAATATAATTAATTTATAGATTGGAAGTTACTGATTGTCTAAATAATATGCAATTTGAGAAAGTGTTTGAAGAAAAATCAAGGCAAGAAGAATTTAGTGAGAATGAGAATGAAATAAAATAAGAGAATTTAGATTATATTCAGGACAAATTTGAAACTTTATATTTGATGGAAAATGATAATAAAAATATGATTCCTTCAAGTATTGAACCACCTAAACTTGAACTGAACGTACTACCTGCCCATTTAAAATGTGTTTTTAGGAGATTCATCCACATTTCCTGCTATTGTATCTTCTAGGTTAACTGAATTTTTTTAAAAAAAAATTAATAGAAATGTTGAAAAGATATAAAAAGGTGTTTGGATGGACTTTAACAGATATTAAAGGATTTTGTTCTTCAATTTATTTGCACAGAGTTCCATTAGATGATCAATACAAACCTAAAGTTGATCCTCATAGGAGATTAAACCCAATAATGAAAGAATTCATTAAAAAATAAATCTTAAAATGGTTAGATGCTGAACTTATATATCCTATTTAAATCAGTTCTTGGGTGAGTCCAATTCAGTGTGTTTCAAAGAAAGGAGGAGTGACCGTTGAAGTAAATGAGAAAAATGAATTAATTCCAATAAGAAAAGTTACTGGTTTGTGAATTTGTAAAGACTACAAAAAATTAAATATGGCCACCAGGAAAGATCACTTTCATTTACCATTTCTAGACCAAACATTGGATAGATTGGTTGAAAACAAATATTACTGCTTTTTATATGGATATACCAGGTATTATCAAATTCCAATTGCTCATGAGGATCAAGAGTAAACAACATTTAGAAGCTTTTATGGAACATTTGCTATTCATAGTCTATCTTTTAGACTATGCAATGCACCCGCGACATTTCAATGATGTATGATATCAATTTTTAGTAATTTAATTGAACATGGAATGGAAGTACTTACGGATGATTTCTCTGTATTTGGGAATTCATTTGGATTATGTTTAAATAATTAAGAAAAAGTTTTGGAATTATGTGCAAAAATCAACCTAGTAATAAATTGGGAAAAATGTCAATTTATGGTTGTAGGAGGAATTGAAGTTGGGCATAAAACTTCTAAAAATGTCATGGAAATAGATCCTGCAAAAATTCAAATTATTAAAAAATTATCACCTCCTACTACAGTTAGAGGTGCCAGAAGTTTTCTAAGACATGTTTGTTTCTACAGGCGTTACATAAATTTTTTTTCAAAAATAACTAAGCCATTATGCAACTTTATGAAAAAGATACAAAATTTGATTTTAATGAGGAATGTATAAAAGCATTTGAAATGTTGAAAGAAAAATTAATCACTGCACCTATAATAGTTCCACCTGATTGAGAGAAACCATTTGAAATAATCTGCGATGCTAGTGATTACGCTATTGGAGTTGTTTTAGGACAATGAGACAATAAAGTTTTTAAAGTACTATATTATGCTAGTAAAACTATAAATGACGCTAAAATTAATTACACTACTACAAAAGAGAGTTATTAGCTATTGTCTATGCCTTTGATAAATTTAAACTAAACTTGATTAGAACCAAATGTATAGTGGATATAGATCATTCTGCTATCAAATATTTAATGCAAATAAAAGATGTTAAACCAACATTAATTAGATGGATACTTTTATTGTAAAAGTTTAATTTTGTTTTAGTTGATAGAAATAGAAATGATAATCAAATATCTGATCATTTGTTTATACTAGAAAAAGAAATATTAACTAATTTTACAAATGAATTTTAGAAAATTTCCTGATGAATAATTGTATAATATTGATGAAATGAATATACTGTGCTATGAAGATATAGTAATTATATTGTAAGTGATATTTTATTACCAGATATTAAGAATCAACAATTAATGAAATTTATATATGATTCAAAATTCTTTGTTTGAATGACACATATTCATATAAATATTGTAAAGATCTAATGATTAGGAGGTGTGTGCCTTATGAAGAAACTCAACAAAAAATTGAAAAATATCATGCTTCTAAATTTAGAGGATATTATTTCTAGAAGAAATGAAGTGCCTCTAAATTACACATTGGTAGTTGAAATTTTGATGTGTGGGGATTAGATTTTATGGGACCATTTATACCTTCATTTGGAAATTTGTATGTATTACTTGCTATTGATTATATGTCCAAATGGATTGAATCCATTATTGTATCTTTATGTGATGCTCGGAGGGTTTTTAAATTTTTTTTAAAAAATATTTTTACGGGATATGGAATGCCGAGAGTAATTATTATAGATGGAGGATCTCATTTAAAGAATAAGATAATCAAAAAATTGATTAAAAAAATATAATATTATGCATAGATTCCTTACTGTTTATCATCCTTAGACTAGCAGTCTAGTAGAGATATCAAATCATGAAGTAAAACAAATTTTAGAGAAAGTTGTAAATCCTTATAAATTAGTTTGGTCTGCTAGATTAGATATTTCATTATGGGCATACAGACTGCTTATAAGACCCCTATTAGAATTCCCTCATATAGACTTATTTTTTGAAAAACATGCCACTTACCAAAAGAATTGAAGCAAAAAGCATTTTGGCCTATTAAGGAATATAATTTTAATCTAAAAGGTGTTGAGGAGAGAAGATTATTGCAACTTAATGAACTTGTGGAGATTAGAAATGAAGCATATGATAATGCAAAATTCTATAAAGAGAAAATGAAAATATGACATGATCAGAAGAATATTAAAAAGACGTTCAAACCTGGATAAGAAGTTTTATTGTATAATACAAGATTGAGATTATTTCCAGGAAAACTGAAATCTAGATGATTAGGACCATTTAAAGTGATTAAATGCAATCATTATGGAACTGTTGTTATTAAAGATCCTAAAATTGGAAAGATATTTAAAGTTAATAGGAATCGATTGAAAAATAATTATGAAGGACACATGCCACAATTTAAATAAATTTTGATGTTAAGTCATCTTGATTAAACAATGGTACGTCGATCTGACAACGTTAAACCAAGCACTTTGTGGGAGGCAACCCATATATAAATTTGTATATATCTATATAATACTATCTTGTTTAAAAATTGTTTTTAGGAAAAAATAATATGTTTAAATCCTACACAATTTTATATATCATAAATTAAGACAAAAAATTGTTTTGGAGGAAATATTTTGAACTGAATTAACCAAAAAAATAAGTGTAATTTTGGCCCCTGGCGCCAACAGCGCCATCGGGATCGTCAATGGCGTCCCGAGCAGTTTTACGCTTTCAGTGCGAATACGACTTACTTTGGCAGGATTGCACTCATAACTAACCGCCGAGAGTCATTTTTAAAGTCCTAAAAACTGCTTTGGACGACGAGAAACTTCCAAATTTTGAATTTCATAGCTTTCAATTCCATAAATACTTCAAGGTATGGAGTTTTCAATACAAGAAAATTTATCAGTTTTTACACATAGAGATTATTTGACATAATCATTACGAAAAAGAGACTTATTAAGGAGAGAGGATTTTTCAATCATGGATTGAGTAATCTAAGTTCACAGATTGAGAAAATCATTGTACAGAGACATTGGGAAGTCCTATACTACACTACCGCTGATGTTGTTGAACTAGTAGTAAAGGAATTCTATGCTAACTTACATGGAATTACCCAAAGAATCATCTTCATTCAAGGTAAGGTTGTACCATTTACTCTGGCTTAAAATAATGATTTGTATATGATAGAAAATGTTTCAATCTGTAGTTATATGAATTTTATCCCAACGAGAGTTATGATGAAAGATGTATATAACTTTGTAATGGATAAAAATGATAATTGGGGATTCAAACATGAGAGATACATTGTTTTTTCCACTTCACTTCTTATATCAATATCAAACTAATGGCATTTCTTCATATCTGCATAATTACTTCCTACCATGAAGAATAGTAGAGTTACAAGAGAAAGTGTCATTTTAAACTATTGCATTCAAATGGAAAAGCTCATTGATGTGGAATCAATTATTTTCAAATATATTATAGGTATTATTATGAATGGGCCAAAATATGGATTGGGGCATCCTTACATAATTTTCAAACATTGCAGTCAATCTCAAGTGCCATATGAAAGCTGGGAGAAAGTACTATTACCTTGGGAGCCCATAATTCTTATTGATGACAATTATATTGGGAATGGAAATGAAGCATTAAATATTATATTGGATCATGCATCAAATGCTTCAATACCATTAATGCCACAAATAGTTGGAAGTTCAATAGCTTTGGAGAATAAAATTAAGAGAATAGAAAGAGAACTTCAAAGTATTATGAGGATGAAGGAGAACTCTAATCATACTAGAACAATTGAAGCAGGATTGCTACAGATGTTCAAGAAACATGGATGAATCATTGAAAATTTGACTGATTAATTCTCGTACGAACCCTTCTACAATTTGTACGTCTATTACCAGTTTATGAGAGATATTAGTGGAGGATAGAGTACTGAAGATGAAGCAAAATAATTGAAGAAGTTGGACTCTCTACTACTTTAAAGTAATTATATTTTTATTGTGATTATGTGGATTTAATTTACTTTACTTTACTTTACTTTGCTTTAGAACTCTATTAACTTTGATTGTGTGTATAGTTTTGTGTCAGCATTCTAGTGTTTTGGTTTGATTTCGATGTTGAATTATAATTTAGTTTGCTTTATGTACGTGAAAGTATGATTAGAAAAACATATTTGTACAAAGTGTATTTTCATATATAAAAGTTAGTTCGACATTATTTGTGAAAACGTTCGTTTGTGAATTATTTTAAGATGAAAATTAGTGTTCAAAAAGACTAAATAGACTTTGGAGTAAATTGAAAGAAAATTTAAAATTGTAAAAACAAAAGATGAATTCTTAGCCACTGGCGCCGAAAGCGCCCTTGACCCGAAAACCACCCAAACCCCTTAAAAATTGCATTTTGCATAGTAAAAACACCATTTTTACCTTTTAGTCACCTTCAACCTCCAGTTTTTGCACCTAGGGCTTACTATTGCTTGGATTTGTGGTAATTTTAAGGCAAACAAAGTTTGAATTTCATTTTCTCTAAGTAAGATCTACACTTTGAACTCAAAATTTTTTATTTTAACCAAGGATTTCTCTTACATTACCGAGATCCAAAATTTTGAAATTTTTTTGGAAGATTTTGATAAATACTTTTGGTGAAGAACACTTAGTAGATTTAAGTTTAAAACGTTCCACATTGTAACTTTTAGAATTTTTGGGAATTTATTTGGATTTTATTAAATTTTCATAGATTACCATGGCACCATCATTTAGCAAGGGAAAGGGAAAGGTGGATTTTGATGATCTAACATTTGTTTCAATAGTCTACTTGCAACTAAAAAAGTAATTCCGAATCGAGGATTTAAAAAGCTTGGTGGAGAAGTCGAAAAATTAATTAATGCTCGGTTGTGTTATAATTTTTGTTACTTTACTGCCGAGGCTGTTATTGGTGCAGTGATGGAGTTCTATGCCAATTTTAAAGAAACTTCTGAAGATTACGTGTTTGTTCGTGGGAAAATTGTAGAATTTACTCCAAGGAAAGTTAATGAATTTTATCAGTTAGAGGATGTGTATAGCTATCAATACAAATCATTTTCTGCTACAAATGAGTCCTTACATGAAGTTATTTCTTTTCTTACTGATGGAAGAGGAGCTTGGAAGGTGAAGAATGATGTTAAGGTACACATTCCTCTTTTTACGTTAAATGTAGTATCTAAGGCCTGACAATACTTTATTTCTGGTAGAATAATACCAACAAATCATCATAGTGTTGTAAAAAAAATAATAATAAAAATTAAAAATAATATATATAACTTTATATATTTAAGAGTATTTTAAAGAAATTTTTCTTTGCTTATTATATTTGTTTATATGAAATATTGGATCTTAATGTTTAGTACCTTATGTTTCAGAATTAGAACGAACTTTTAGAAAACTTTGAATACAACAAAATGAATTTAATAAATTGAATGAAATGGCAAATTACTTAGATAATTAAATAAATGAAAATCGACAAAGACCATTAAAAGATTTTGCTAATCTTACAACCGATGAACTTGACTTAACTACGCAAAATCCTAATGTTGATGGTAATTCATTTGAGCATAAACCTGCTATTATCCAAATGGTACAAAATAATCAGTATGGAGGAACACCTACTGAAGATCTCAACTTACTTCTTGCTAGTTTTCTCTTAATAAGTGCTACTTTTAAAGATGATGGAGTGTCTAATGTTGTTGTTAGGCTTAGAATTTTTCCTTTTTCATTAAGGGATAAAGCTAAAGCTTGGTTAAATTCATTAGCACTTGGATCTATCAGAACTTGGGGAGAACTATTACAAAAATATTTTGCTAAATATTTTCCACTCTCAAAAATAGCTAAGCTTAGAAACGATATTATATCTTTTTGTCAGTTTGAAGGGGAATCGATATATGAATCCTGATAAGATTTAAGGATCTCCTTAGAAAATGTCCACACCATGCTTTACCAGATTGGTTAATAACTCAAACTTTTTATAATGGATTAGTCAGATTACTTAGATCTATTATAGAAGCTGCTGCAGGAGGGTCAATAATGTAAAAACCTTTTGACGAAGCATACTCTTTATTAGAAGAAATGGCTACTAAAAATTTTCAACGGCCCTCTAAACGGGTAAATCCTAAGAGAGTAGCTAATATTCATGACTATGATGCAATGTCTATTTTAACATCTTAAATTGCTGTTATATTAAATAAGATTGATCAAATTGAAGTGAACAATTCTCAAACACCACCATTATTAGAGGAAAATTTGTTAAGACAAATAATTGATACTCAATCATTTTATGAAACTTTAAATGCTATAATTAAAAGAAATAACAATCTCAATTCTTATTATTACAACCCTGGATGGAAAAATCACTCTAATTTTAGTTGGAATAATTATAACAATTTGGTGAACCTCTCAGGGAATTTATACAGCCAAGGAAATCCTAATTATCGATTTTATTATCCTACTGGATTTAACTCTAACCCTAACCCACAAGTTAAGGAAAAGAAGTTGACGATGGAAGAAGTAATGTTGAATATGGGGAATCAAATACAAAATCAAGGGGCTACAATTATAAATATTAAAAATCAATTAGGGCATATTGAAACTGCGCTTAGTAACAGACCATCAGAAAATCTTCTGAGTACCGTGGAAGTTAATCTAAAAGATCAAAATAAAGAATAAATTAAAGCTATTCAATTACAAAGTTGAAAATAAGTTGAAATAAGAATCTAAATAGAAACTGAAGTTGATGAGGAGAAGGAAGAGATTGAAACTGACCATAATGAAAATGATCAAATACAAGTTTCTTTAGAAAAACCACTACCTTCGTTTCCTCAACGATTGAAGAAAAGAATAAAGACCAACAATTTACAAATTATTTGGAAATCCTTAAAAAGTTAACAAAAAAACATTCCTTTCATTTAGGCTTTTGAACAAACAACAAGTTATGTGAAATTTATGAAAGATATACCAAACAAGAAAATGAAGTTTGCAAATTATGAGACCGTTGCACCCAGTGAAGAGTGTAGCATTATTATTCAGAAAAAGCTTCCTAAATGGTTAAAAGATCCTGGTAGTTTTACTATACCTTCTGTATTTGGTGAAAAGTTTTTTGGAAAAGCCTAATGTGATATAGGAGAGAGTGTTAATCTTATGCCTTTATCAATTTTTAAAAATTTAGAATTGGGAGAGATTTCCCTTACAACTGTAGCTCTCCAGTTAGCTTATCGATCAATAACTTATGTTAAAGGAGTTATAGAAGATGTATTAGTAAAAGTAGATAAATTTATTTTTCCTGTAGACTTTATAGTATTATATATGGAGGAAGATAAGGAGATACCTATTATTTTGGGGAGAGCATTTCTGGCATTAGGGTGAGCTGAGATAGATGAGCAAAAGGGAGAATTAATAATGAGAGTTAATGATCAAGAAGTAACATTTAATATTACAAAAGCTATGAAATATCCTACAATAGAGAAAGATAATGAATCTTTTAGGATGGAAGTTACTGATTAACTAAGTAATGAGCAATTTAATAAAGTGTTTGAAAACAAATTAAGGCAAGATAAATTTTCTTAGAATGAGAAGGAAATAAAAGAAGAAAATTTAGATTATATTTAAGACAAATTTGAAACTTTAGATTTGTTGGAAAATGATAATAATAATAATCTAATTCCTTCAAGTATTAAGCCACCTGAACTTGAACTAAAAGTATTTCTTGCCCATTTAAAATATGTGTTTTTAGAAGATTCATCTTCATTGCCTGTTATTGTATCTTCTAAGTTAATTGAAATTTAAGAACAAAAATTAATAGAAATTTTGGAAAGATATAAGAAGGCTTTGGGATGGACTTTAGCAGATATTAAATGAATTAGTCCTTCAATTTGTATGCACAAAATTCTATAAGATGATCAATGCGAACTTAACGTTGACTCTCATAGAAGATTAAACCCCACAATGAAAGAAGTTGTTAAAAATGAAGTCTTAAAATGGTTGGAAGTTTAAATTATATATCCTATTTCAGATATTTCTTGGGTGAGTCTAATTCACTGTGTTCCAAAGAAAGGAGGAGTGACCTTTGAAGTACAAGAGAAAAATGAATTAATTTTAATAAGACAAGTTACTGGTAGGCAAATTTGTATAGACTAGAGAATGTTAAACATGGCCACCATGAAAGATCACTTTCCCTTATCCTTTATAGACCATATGTTGGATAAAATGGCTCGAAACAAATATTACTTCGTTTCATATGAAAATATCGGTTATCTTCAAATTCCAATTACTTCTAAGGATCAAGGTAAAATAGCATTTTAAAGATTTGCTTTTCGTAGAATGCCTTTTGGACTATGCAATGCACCTGCAACATTTTAAAGATGTATGATGTTAATTTTTAGTAATTTTATTGTACATGGAATGGAAGTATTTATGGATGATTTCTCTGTATTCGGGACTTCATTTGAATTATATTTAAATACTTTAGAAAAAGTTCTCAAATTATGTGAAAAAATCAACTTGGTACTAAATTGGGAAAAATGTCATTTTATGGTTGCAGGAGGATTCATACTTGGGCATAAAATTTTTGAAAATGGCATGAAAGTTGATTCTGAAAAAACTCAAGTTATTGAAAAATTACCACCTCCTATTACGGTTAGAGGGGTAAGAAGTTTTCTAGGACATACTGGTTTCTAGATGTGCCATATGAAAATTTTTTTCAAAAATAACTAAGTCGAATGCCAACTTTTAGAGAAAGATACAAAACTTGATTTTAATGAGGAATACATAAAAGCATTTGAACTATTGAAAGATAAACTAATCACTGCTCCTTTAGTACTTCCACATGATTGGGAGAAACCATTTGAAATAATGTGTGATGCTAATGATTATGCTATTGGAGCTGTTTTAGGACACAGGTACAACAAAATTTTTAAAGTAATATATTATGTAAGTAAAGCTCTAAATGATTCTTAAATTATTTACACTACTACTGAAAGAGAGTTATTAGCTATTGTCTATGCCTTTGATAAATTTAGACCTTACTTGATTGGAACCAAATGTACAGTGCATGCAGATCATTGTGCTATCAAATACTTCACGCAAAAGAAAAATGTTAAACCAAGATTAATTAGAAGGATACTTTTATTGCAAGAGTTTGATTTTATTGTAGTTGATAGAATGGAAAATGATTATCAAATAACATATCATTTGTCTATATTAGTAAAAGAAATATAACTAATTTTGCAAATGAAATTTTAAAAAATTTCCTTGATGAACAATTGTATAATATTGATGAAATGAATATATTGTGGTATGTCGATGTAGTAAATTCTATCATAAGTGATGTTTTACCACCAGATATTAAGAATCAACAATTAAAGAAATTTATAAATGATTCAAGATTCTATTTTTGGGATGACCCATATTTATATAAACAATATAAGGATCTAATTATTCGGAGGTGAGTGCCTTATGAAGAAGCTGAACAAATAATTGAAAGATGTCATGATTCTGAATTTGGAGGATATTTTCAAACAAATAGAACAACAAATAAAATTTTACAAGATGGATTTTATTGGGCTACTCTTTTTAGAGATGTTAATGAATATATTGAAAAATGAGATCAATGTCAACGAGTAGGAAATATTTCTAGAAGAAATGAAATGCCTCTAAATTACACATTGGAATAAAAAATTTTCATGTGTGGGGATTATATTTTATGGGACCATTTATGCTTCATTTGGAAGTTTTATATATTACATGTTCTTGATTATATGTCCAAATGGATTGAAGTTGTTAAAATAAGAAAAAGCTATGAATCTCTATAAATTGGAAATAAAATTAATATTAGAGTAGCGGTCCGCTAGATTAGATCGTCAAATCATAAAATAAAATTAATCAGAGATGCAGTCTAATAGAGATATCAAATCGTGAAATAAAATTAATATTAGAAAATCTATAAATCTCTATAAAATGGATTGGTCTGCTAGATTAGATAATGCATTATAAGCATATAGAACTGCTTATAAGACTCATATAGAAATGTCCCCATATAGACTTATTTTTAGAAAAACATGTTACTTACCAGTAGAATTAGAGCATAAAGCATTTTGGGCTATTAAAGAATTTAATTTTCATATAAAAGATGCTGGTGAGAAAATATTATGGCAACTCAATGAACATGAGGAGATTAGAAATGAAGGATATGATAATGCAAAAATCTGTAAACAGAAAATAAGAATATGGCATGATCGAAAGATTATTAAAAAGAAGTTCAAACCTAGATAAGAAGTTTTACTATATAATACAAGATTGATATTATTTCTAGGAAAACTGAAATCCAGATAGTTATGACCATTTAAAGTGATTAAAGTCTATCATTGTGGAACTATTGTTATTAAAGATCCTAAAACTTGAAAGATATTTAAAGTTAATGGGCATCAATTGAAACAGTATTATGTAGGA
>JXCR01147229.1:72702-93877 GCA_002079205.1 Phalaenopsis hybrid cultivar
AATTAAGACACTCACCTATGTCTTAAGGGCTTAGTAGTGACTTAGGCTAAATCAAGTTTCAGTTAAATGAGGATTAGAAAAGTAAATATCATTGAAAGTTAAAACATCTTTCAAACACTACATGTCCAATTAAGGTTAAAATTTGGCTAAGTGTTCCAACAAAACTAACTTGCCTTTTTAAGGGTCTTCACCCACATAATTCTTAAATTAAATCATAAGTGATAATTACCTGATTCTTAGGGATAATTGGGACATCAATGTTCACTGAGCATTAGAAGTATTCATAGGATGAACCATTAAGCAACATAATAAGTTTAGATAGACTCAAGGCTTTTCACCAGTTGGTGAAAGGGAGGCATGGACCTGCTTCCTCATCCTAACTTATCGGTTACCTCGGAGGCCTATTAAACTTAATATACTTTGCTCAATGAAATCATCCTTAATTAAACTTTAAAGGACACACCAAAATAAACCATAGAGTTGGGAAAACCACCAGAACTTTACCTTTCCTGCTCTTCATAAATGCCCTCACATGCATTTTTAAGTTTCAGGTGGTGGAACGAGAAAGACTCACCAGGTACGCTTTTACAGTTTATAATATCGTCTTTCTTGTGCTTTTTCCTTACATGCTTTATGTTTGCATTTACCTACATGTATGAAATCAACATAAGCTTGCATGTTAATCAAAACCAAAATCAAAACCAAAATTAAAAACCAACCAAGATAAAATTCACCGCCACAACATTTAAAATATAAAACAACTCAAAATTTAATGACAAACATCACACAAAACAACAATTGCAACCAAATTAAGACATCTCTATCGAATGATCAGGAATCCCTTGGAGGAGGTAACCTACGGTTGCTAACGAGGCTTCCCACGAATTAACTAAAATTATGGAACTCATTAAGTTGGGTTTAATAAGTTCATTTGGACTAAGTGAATCCAATAGAAAATTGTTATGCCGGAACGAGGGAACCGTAGGATCCTAACCAGTGTCGCTCTAATCAATTTTAATATGCCCTCACAAAATTTAAAGAACTTCAACCATAGGGCCACCTGATTTGACATTATAACTTGACACACTAGATAACTCAAACTTGTCGCGGCAAGGAACTTGGAGCTAGCATGGTGGGCAGCACGACTATCATCAACAGCAAAACCAGTCTTCCCCAGCTAAACCAATCGTCATTCCTTAGACTTAAACAACAAAGCCATAGGACTTCGAGGTTGCTTTCTTATGCAACCTAAATCCACACATTATCTTTAGGACTTTGCATAGACTTGATATACAATATAAGCCCTAACTCATCTTAAGATTCTGAGGTTTTTGTTTGTCACGACCTAAATCCTCATATCTTCCAGGCTATTTGTGTGATCGTTTCACACGAATGTAAGCCCTAACTAAAAAAATTGGCAGGATGAAACACTTAAGTTTTTCTCCTCAAAATTGAGGCCAAACATTAGGATAGCTTGGGAAGTCACCAGAGTTCTCCTCGGGATCTATGACATCCCCTAGTTCTTCCTCCTTTGGATTCTACAATAAAATGTTCCAAAATTGAACCAATGCCCTTTCACACCTCTACGTACGATCTCATTGAACAGTCATATCCTTTTGAAATCTTTGAAGATAATATTTCATGATTTTTATCGAGAGTCTTCTTAGGTTACTTTGGTCATTTATGATGTAATTAACTATAGAGTCTTGCTCTTATAGGAAGCATGTCCGAACTCAGCTAAATATAAACCCTCTTTAATCCTTTATATTAAATAGGGGAACTTGTCGGAAAATACAAAGGTTTCGCAGAACAAACGGATGTCATATATTCCTTAGTTTATTTGATCAAGACTCATCATCAAGTATTGTGTTTATCCTTTGGGATAGATACAAGATTTGAGGTACTACATTCTATCATTTAAACTATGAAAATATGGGGTAAGTTTTATTTCATATTTGTCTAAAACTAAATATATATGTAAATTAAAATGTCCTTCCGAAGCGGGCGACGTGATTTCGATTCCTGTGACCGACATCTTCTTACGGGCAACTCCCCACAAACCCAAAAAGAGCGCTAACAACACTATACCTCAAACCCTGTATCTATCCTGAATGATAAATACAAGACTTAAGGATGAGGCTTGATCAAATAAACTATGAATTATATGACATCCGTTTGGTCTGTGAAACCATTTTATTTGCCAACAAGTTCCCCTTTTTAATACGAAGAATTAAATAGGGTTTATATTAAGTTGGGTTCAAACAAGCTTCCTATAAGGGCAAGCCCCTATAGGTAATTACATCTTAGATAACCAAAGTCACCTAAGAAAACTCTCAATAAAAATCAAGAATATTATCTTCAAGGAGTTCAAAAGGATAGGACTTTTCAATGAAATCGGAAAAAGAGGTGTGAAAGGGAAATGGTTCAAGTTTGGAACATTTTGTTGTAGAATCCAAAGATGGAAGAACTAGGGGATGTCATAGATCAAGAGGAGAACCTCGGTGACTTCCCAAGTTATCCTATGGTTTGGCTTTAGTTTTGAAAAGAAATATTTAAGCAGTTCATCTTGCCAATTTTATGAATTTAGGGCTTACATTTGTGTCAAACGATCACACAAATAGCCTAGAAGATGTGAGGATTTAGGTCACGACGAAGGACAACGTCAGAATTCTAAATGAGTTAGGGCTTCTATTGTATAGTAGAGCTACACAAAGGCTTAAAGGTGAGTTGAGGATTTATGTTGCGCTAGGCAAACAACCTCGAAATCCTATAAATTTGTTGTTTAATTCTAAGGAAAGATATGTTGTTGTAGATCCTCTTATTGTTGAAGATGGTTGTGCTGCCCACAATGCTAGCTCCAAGCTCCTTGTCATGACAAGTCTAAGTTTTCTAATGTGTCAGGTCATGATGACAAATCAGATGCTCCTTTTGTTAATGTTTTTAAAATGTTATGGGGCATGTTAAAGTTGATTAGAGCGGCATCGGTTAGAATCCTACGGTTCCCTCGTTCATGCACCACTATTTCTATTAGATTCACTTAGTCCAAATGAATTTACTAAACTCAACTTAATGGTTTCCGTACTTTCATATAAACTTTGGGAAGTCTCATTAGCAACCGTAGGTTACCTCCTCCGAGGGATTCCTAATCATCTGATAAAGACGTCTTGATTTAGATGTAATTTTTGTTTTGTGATTTTTGTCATTAAATTTTGAGTTCTCTTACATTTTTAATGTTGTGAGAGTGAATTTTATCTTAATTCTTTTTAGTTTTGGTTTTGTTTTTGGTTTTGCGGCTATCCTAGTAGTTTTGGTTTTCATGTAGGGTGACATTGTTGTTTAATATGCAAGTTTGTGTTTTTTTTCATACATGCAGGTGAGTAAGTACAATAACTTACTGGAAATTAAAGTACGGGAAACTAGAAATGTAAGTAAAATAAATTACAATAAAAGCGTACCTGGTTGGTTGTCAGGTCATCTTCTACTGAAACTCAAAATGCATGCAAGAGTATTTTTATATTAAAAGCATTTTTTGTAAGCCGGGAAATAAGTTTTTGGTGATCTACCAAATCCTATATCATATCTTGGTGTGCCCTCATTACTTTGACTAAGGATGATTATGTTAAGTAAAACATACTAAGTTTAGTAGACCTCCAAGGTATCCAAAAGGTCAGGAGAAAGAAACAGATCCATGCTTCCCTCTCACCGCCTAGTGAAAAGTCTCGAGCTCATTTAAACTTGTTATGTTGCATAATAATTCATCTTGTGAATACCTCCAATGCTTAGTGAACATTGACGTTTCAATTACTCCTAAGAGTAAGGTGATTATCATTTATCATTTAATTTGAGAATTATGTGGGTGAAGACCCTAAATGGACAAGTATGGTTATTAAGACACTTCACCAATTTTAATTTTAACTTGGACTTATGGTGTTGTAAAGCTTTTCAATTTCTAGTTACATTCACTTTTCAAATCCTCGTTTAACCAGATTTGATTTAGCCTAGGTCATTACTAAGCACTTAAGACCTTGGTGGATATATTAGTAATTTTTAAAAGAAATTGAATTTCAAGTGATAATAATTCATTATTAAAACATTTGAATGTCATTTGAACACCAAATAAGTGTATTAAATTAGTGAGTTATTTACATCCAAAATCATACCCCTGAGTCTAGGATCATTTAATTTAATAGTCTTCTAAATTTTAATAAATTAGAAAATTGCAAATTTATCCATTAATTAAGAAAAATGAGATTGGTTTCTACCTATTAATTCCTTTTTTTTTAATCATCTAAATGTGTTAATTAAGATCAAAGATTTCCCATTTCCCATAGCTGAATTAAGCCTAAATGCTAATTAAGATTAAATTTCCAAAATTATGCCTTTTCCCCTTAGGCTCAGTCACTTCATAATTCGTTAAATTTGATTAAAATGACTTTAAAAGTTTTATCTCACCTCACTCATGGGTCAATTAAGACATAAAAAAAATGTGATTTTTCACAATTTAGCTTAATTTATATAATTATTTACATAAAAAAAGGATTTTTCAAAAAAAATTAACTAAATTAAACAAGGTAAAGCCTAATAACTTAAAATTTTTTATTGTAGGTAGATCTAGACTAGAGAACCAGTTGGACCAAATTTCATGATATTTTGAGTTTTATTTGATTTATTAGAATTATTTTAAGTTCTGGAGTTTTAATAAGTTATAAAATATTTTAAATGTGAAAATTAAGTTTTATATTTTTCTTAAATCTCTCCAAAGTTAAGGGAACTATAGAAACAACTTTTATGTTTCTCTTATTTTTCTTCAAATTATTAGAATTATTTTTGTGAGGAATTAAAGAAAATTCATTTTTTACTTTTAAAAGTTATTTTTGAGCTTTAAAATTCAATATCTTCACTTAGAAAATTTGAAAAAATTTTCTACTTGCTCTTAAGGTCTTAGAAAACAATTTAGAACATTTCCATGAATTTTATTAATCTTGTGATTTTTATTAATTTTTCATTATTTAAATATTTAAATAATGCTTAAAAATGAAATTTTTTACTTTAATTACAATTTTATTTTTAAAAAATTCATATGATCATAGAGAACTCCCAAAAACCAATTTTATAATTTTTTGAGTTGTATTTTAATTATTATGATTATTTTAAGTGATAAAAGAGGTCTTTAACTAAAAAAAATAAATTTGGTTATCAAATAAACTCCAAATGCTGTGAAGAGTCCTCTAAATTTTAAATTTCAGTGGGGAACTAAAATCAATTCATTTAGATAATTATTTTTCCCAAATTAATTTCTTATTTGTCTTAGGGTTTTATGAAAATTAGGTGTGTTCTTAATGACTTAGCTCATGACAAATTTTCCTAGGGTTCTCTGGTCACAGTGAACCTACCAAAATTTTCTTGGATTTTTCTAAGTAACATGCTAATTACAATGATTAACTTATGAAAATAAAAAATACATATCTCCTCATAGTGGACTCCTCTAACTTTGGAAAAAATTAGGGATGATTCCCCATGATAGAGGCTACAAATGACCAAAATAGCATCCCATGGTGAAAGATTTGAATGCATGGAGAATCAAAATACTCAAAATAGTATTTAATTAATTAAAAATAAACAATGCATCAAAGAAACCTCAAACCATTTCCACATTGTTCTCCTATGTTCACTGAGCACTAGGATATTTTTCTTTTATTTTTTTTTAATTTTTCTACACCAAGATATGGATTTTTGAAGTTAGGCGGTATTTTCTGAATTATATAAATCCTATTTTCCTTTTTAAATCACGGGACACCCCGACATCATGCGACGTCTCCAAAGGCTTGCGTGGCACACTCTGGTTGGACGACACCTTCCGATTCAGCACTGACTGGGCTTGCACTTTATCTACCAAAGCATTGTCCGACTTCATCTCATTCGTCTATTTGATACACGCACCATCCAATGGCAGTGAGTCTTCATCCCCGTTGGCTTCATCCCAAGAGCCATCCACCTTCTAAGCTTAAGAACTCGAGCTACATTTATTCAAATCAACTTGAGTTTATTTCTAAAGACTCATCTAGTCTAGAGAAAACTATCTGTCGGTGCTATTTCGGGTTGGTTTATGGGAGTTGCCCGTAAGAAGCTGTCGGTCACCGGAATCGAAATCTCGTTGCCCGCTTCGAAAGGACGTTGAAGTATGAAATCAAACTGACCACATATTTTTCATAGTTCAAAATGAAAGAGCACTNAGAGAGAAAAGCTTGTCCCCAGTGGAGTCGCAAGAAGTTGTTGGCGTTATTTTGGGTTGGTTTATGGGGTTGCCCGTAAGAAGCTATCAGTCACCGGAATCGAAATCCCGTCGCCCTCTTCGGAAGGAAGTTGAATTATGAAATCAAACTGACCCTATATTTTTCATAGTTTAAAATGAAAGAGCATTGTACCTCAAATCCTGTATCTNGAGTTGGAGGGGAGTTGCCCAAAAGAAGTTGTCGATCACCGGAATCGTAATCCCGTCTCCCGCTTCAGAAGGACGTCGAAGTATGAAATCAAACTGACCACTTATTTTTCATAGCTTAAAATGAAAGAGCACTGTACCTCAAATCCTGTNAAAGATAATATTTTTTGATTTGTATGAAGAGAAAAGCTTGTCCACAGTGGAGTTGCCAGAAGCTGTCGGCGTTATTTCGGGTTGGTTTGTAGGTTGCCTGTAAGAAGCTGTCGGTCACCGGAATTGAAATCTCGTTGCCCGCTTCGGAAGGATGTTGAAGTATGAAATCAAACTGACCCCATATTTTACATAGTTTAAAATGAAAGAGCNTTAACTTGTTGGATACCTTAGAGGACTATTAAACTTAATATTCTTCAGTCAATGAAATCATCTTTAATTAAAATTTTAAGCAGTCACCAAGATATAACATAGGGTTAGGAAAATTACCAAAGTTTTACCTTTCCTGTTGTCGACCTTATTTCGGGTTGGTTTGTGGGGTTGCCCGTAAGAAGCTGTCGGTCACTGGAATCGAAATCCCGTCACCCGCNAGTCGCCCGTTTCGGAAGGACGTTGAAGTATGAAATCAATATTTTTCATAGTTTAAAATGAGAGAGCACTGTACCTCAATTCCTGTATCTATCCCGAAGGATAAACACAAGACTTGAGGATGAGGNAACACAAGAATTGAGGATGAGGCTAGTTCAAATAAACTAACGAAAGTATGACGTCTGTTTAGTCTACAAAACCTTTGTATTTGCCGACAAGTTCCCCTATTTAATATAAAGGATTAAATAGGGTTTATATTAANTTCCTGTATCTATCCCGAAGGATAAACACATAACTTGCGGATGAGACTCGATCAAATAAACTAAGGAAAGTATGACGTCCGTTTGGTCTACGAAACCTTTATATTTGCCGNATCGAACAAATAAACTAAGGAAAGTATGACGTCCGTTTGGTATACGAAACCTATCTATTTGCCTACAAGTTCCCTTATTTAATATAAAAGACTAAATAGGGTTTATAATAAGCTGGGTTCGGACATGCTTCCTATAAGGGCAAGCCCCTATAGTTAATTACATCNGCTCGATCAAATTAACTAAGGAAAGTATGACGTCCGTCTGGTCTGCGAAAGCTTTGTATTTGCCGACAAGTTCCCCTATTCAATATAAGGATTAAATAGGGTTTATATTAAGCTGAGTTCGGACATGCTTCCTATAAGGGCAAGCCCCTATAGTTAATTACATCTTAAATGACCAAAGCCACTTAAGAAGACTCTCGATAAAAATCAAGAAAAATTATCTTCAAGGAGCTTCAAAGGGTAGGACTCTTCAACGAAATTGGACGTAGAGGTGTGAAAGGGGATTAGTTCAAATTTGGAACATTTTATTGTAGAATCCGAAATCAGACATAGAGGTGTGAAAGGTGATTGGTTCAAATTTGGAACATTACGTTGTAGAATCCAAAGAAATCGGACATGGAGGTGTGCAAGGGGATTGGTTCAAATTTGGAACATTTTATTGTAGAATCCAAAGGAGACTTTTCAATGAGATCGGACAAAGAGGTGTGAAAGGGGATTGGTTCAAATTTGGAACATTTTGTTGTAGAGTCCAAAGGAGGAGGAACTAGGGGATGTCATGGATCCAGAGGAGAACCTCGATGACTTCCCAAGCTATCCTAATGCTAGGGATGTCATGGATCCAGAGGAGAATCTCAGTGACTTCCCAAGCTATCCTAATGTTTGGCTTCAAGGATGTCATGGATCCAGAGGAGAACCTCGGTGACTTCTCAAGCTATCCTAATGTTTGGCTTCCGTAGAGGTGTGGAAGGGGATTGGTTCAAATTTGGAACATTTTATTGTAGAATCCAAAGGAAGAAGAACTAGGGGTGAATGGGGATTGGTTCAAATTTGGAACATTTTATTGTAGAATCCAAAGGAAGAAGAACTAGGGGATAGGATTGGTTCAAATTTGGAACATTTTATTGTAGAATCCAAAGGAAGAAGAACTAGGGGATGTGGGGATCCAGAGGCGAACCTTGGTGACTTCCCAAGCTATCCTAATGTTTGGCTTTAGTTTTGAGTTCAGAGGAGAACCCTGGTGACTTCCCAAGCTATCCTAATGTTTGGCTTCAGTTTTGAGAAGAAATAGAGGAGAACCTCGGTGACTTCCCAAGCTATCTTAATGTTTGGCTTCAACTTTGAGGAGAAGTAAGAGGAGAACCCTGGTGACTTCCCAAGCTATCATAATGTTTGGCTTCAGTTTTGAGGAGAAATATTTAGGTCTTAAGGAGAACCTCAGTGACTTCCCAAGCTATCATAATGTTTGGCTTCAGTTTTGAGGAGAAATATTCCGGTGACTTCCCCAGCTATCCTAATGTTTGGCTTCAGTTTTGAGGAGAAATATTTAGGTGTTGGAATATTTTATTGTAGAATCCAAAGGAGGAAGAACTAGGGGATGTCATGGATCCAGAGGAGAACCTAGTGACTTCTCAAGCTATCCTAATGTTTGGCTTCAGTTTTGAGGAGAAGTATTTAGGTGTTTCAGGACTTCATAATGTTTGGCTTCAGTATTGAGGAGAAATATTTGGGTCTTTCATCCTACCAATTTTATTAGTTAGGGCTTACATTCGTGTGAAATGATCACACAAATAGCCTGGAAGATGNTAGTTTTTAGGAGAAATATTTAGGTGTTTCATCCTACAAATTTTATTAGTTAGGGCTTACATTTGTGTGAAATGATCACACAAATAGCCTGAAACATGTGAGGGTTTAGGTCGTGAAAAACGACAACCTCGGAATCCTAGGACGAGTTAGGGCTTATATTTTATAGCATGGCTATAGAAAGNCCTCGGAATCCTAAGACGAGTTGGGGATTATATTATATAGCGGGGCTATACAAAGGCTTAAAGATAAGGTGAGGATTTACGTTGCATAAGCAAGCAACCTTGAAGTGCTATGGCTTTGTTGTTTAAGTCTATGGAAGAAAGATTGGTTTAGCTAAAGAAGACAGGTTTTGTTGTTGATGATGGTCGTGCTGCCCATCATGCTAGCTCCAAGTTCCTTGCCGCGACGAGTTTGAGTTATCTAGTGTGTCAAGTTATAATGTCAAATCAGGTGGCCCTATGGTTGAAGTTCTTTAAATTTTGTGAGGGCATATTAAAATTGATTAGAGCGACACCGGTTAGGATCCTACGGTTCCCTCGTTCCGGCATAACAATTTTCTTTTGGATTCACTTAGTCCAAATGAACTTATTAAACCCAACTTAATGAGTTCAATAATTTCATTTAAACCACGAGAATCCTCATTTGCAACAATAGGTTACCTCCTCCGAGTGATTCTCGATCATCCGATAGAGACATCTTAATTTAGTTGAAGTTGTGGTTTTTGTGTGATGTTTGTGATCTTTGAATTGTTTTATATTTTGAATGTTGTGGGGGTGAATTTTATCTTGGTTGATTTTAGTTTTAGTCGATCATCAAATAGAGACATCTTAATTAAGTTAAAGTTGTGGTTTTATATGATGTTTGTGATTAAATTTTGGATAGAGACGTCTTAATTTAGTTGCAATTGTAGTTTTGTGTGATGTTTGTGATTAAATTTTGAGTTGTTTTACATTTTGAATGTTGTGGGGGTGAATTTTATCTTGGTTGATTTTAGTTTTAGCTTTGGTTTTGGTTTATTCGAATGTTGTGGCGGTGAATTTTATCTTGGTTGATTTTAGTTTTGGTTTTGGTTAACATGCAAGTTATGTTGGCGATGAGTTTAATCTTTTCGAATTTAGTTTTCATTTTGGTTATGGTTATGCGGCTATCCTGATGGTTTTAGTTTTCATGAAAGGTGACATCATTGATTAGCAAGCAAATTTGCAGGTTTAAAAGTACGGTATGAAAGTACAAGAAAGACAACGCTGAAAATTATAAAAGTGTACCTGGCGAGTCTTCTCGTTCCACCACCTCAAAGTTAAAATGCATGTTAAGGTAGTTTATGAAGAGCAAGAAAGGTAAAATTTTGGTAATTTTCCTAACCCTATGTCATATCTTAGCGGTTCCTTAAAAGTTTAATTAAAGATGATTTCATTGAGCAAAGAATATTGAGTTTAATAGGCCTTTGAGGTATCCAACAAGTTAGGAGGGGGAAGCAGGTTCATGCCTCTCTCTCACCAACTGGTGAAAAGCCTCGAGTCCATTTAAACTTATTGTGTTGCTTAATGGTTCATCCTGTACATACCCTTATTACTCAGTGAACCCTGGTGTCTCAATTATCCCTAAGAATAGGTTGATTATCATTTATGATTTGATTTGAAAATTATGTGGGTGAAGATCCTTAAAGAGGCAAGTTAATGTAATTTGAACACATAGCCAAATTTTAAATCCTAGTTGGGCTTGATGATGTTTCAAGGATGTTTGATTTTGTTATGTTTATTTCTCTAATCCTTGTTTAATCAATTTTTTATTTATCCTAAGTCACCACAAAACCCTTAAGACCTAGGTGAGTGTCTTAATTAGTTTTGAAAAGGTGTAAACCTTAAGGGGTCATGATTCATGATTTGGATTCTTTTAAAAAAGGGGTATTAAATTGATTAATTATAGGCTTCAAAAGTCATATCCCTAAGTCGAGGATCATTTAATTTTAATAAACTTCCAAATTTTAATAATTTAGAAATTTATTAATCTTAATTAAGAAAGTGAGATTGGTTTCTACCAATTAACCCCTTTGNTTCTAAAATTAATTATCTTAGTGATTTAGTATTTGGAAAATTTAAGAATATTTTAAATGTCTTGACCGATGAAATTATTTTCAAAGGTTTCTCTGGTCATGGTAGACTTTTCAAAATTTTCTTGGGATTTAATAACCAATNTTCTAAAAATCAACTTAAGGTGTCAAATGAACTCAAAATATTTTGAAATTTTTATGATGAGTTCTCTGGATCATAAATTATAGTGGAGATCAAAAATCAAGTCATTTAAATGTTTATATTTTCCAAAATTAGATTATAAATCATAGTGAAGATAAAAAATCAAGTCATTTAAATGTTTAAATTTTCTAAAATTAATTATCTTAGTGATTTAGTATTTGGAAAATTTAAGAATATTTTAAATGTCTTGACCGATGAAATTATTTTCAAAGGTTTCTCTGGTCATGGTAGACTTTTCAAAATTTTCTTGGGATTTAATAACCAATGTGCTAATTTCCATGATTATTTTAAGGAAATAATGCGAAAAAACTTAAAAAATATGGATCTCTGTATAAAAACCTCATCTGACTTTGGAAAAATCAGAGAATGTTCCCCCTTACAGAGGCTACAATATATCAAAATTTCAAGTCAAGGTGATGTGTCAATATGCATGGAGAATCAAATGATTCCAAATAGTATTTAATTAATTAAAAAATTTTAGTGATAATATGCATGGAGAATCAAATAATTCCAAATAGTATTTAATTAATTAAAAATATTTTATGCATCAAATGGGCGTGAAAAATATTTCACATTATTCTCCTCTATTCACTGAGTAAGAGGGTATTTTTATTTTATTTTTGTGATTTTTCTACACAAGGTTATGTATTTTTGAAGTTTTGGGGATTAAATAAACAAGAAAATACCCCTATTTTTCTATTTAAACCGTGTGTGCCACCTCAACCTACGGCGGCTCCGAAAGCATGCGTGGCGCGCTCTTGTTGGATGCCGCCGTCTACGTAGCTTGCTGACTCGGCCCGGTATTCATGCCTTGAAGCGTTGTCCGGCTCGATCTCCCTCGTCCGTTTGATACACGCTTGATCGAACGGCTCCCCGTCATCGTCCCCGATAGAGTGATCCCTACCCGTCCAGACCAAAACCTGAAGATCTCGGCCTAGACTCGACCAAATCACTTCGGGTTTGATCCTATGGACTCATCTAAGTGAGACGAACACATCTATATGGCTAAGGTACCATGAAATCAAGTTTAGGTAAATGGAGAGTCAAAATAAGCTCGAGAGGAGGAGGAGTTTTATACCTTTGTTCTGAGAAGGGAGGCTTAGATCAAAGATGTTATGCACGTTCGTTGGGGTCCAAGGAGGCTAGAGATTGAGTCCCTGGCCTTGGTGTAAAGTCTAGGTATGAATTCAACCAAGCTCGATTTTAGGTGCTGGTCTAGAGCTATGGTAGAGGCTCTGTGGAAGGGGGATTTGATGGGGCTCTGGCTTCTTTCACTCTTGTGAAGGTGTGGGCACAAGCAATTGAAGTTTGGTAGAGTGTTGAGGTATATTGAGTTTTGTCCTGGTTTCCGGCATGGTTTCAAGCTCAAAATTGAGCTCCGGCAAGGGGAATGGGTGACGGAAAATGGTTGAAATGCACTGAGGGGATCTTAGGGAACCTCTGTGTGAAGTTTGGAGAGGCCTCTCTGAGAAATTTTCAGCACAACTTCCATGGCTGTGGGAGGTGAGTTTTTATAAAAATGGCCATGGGGTGGCTCTCAGGGCATAAGTTTGGGTGCATTGTGGTGCTTAGGTGGAGGGCAGAGGAGCTCCATAGTTTGATTTGGATGAGCTCACCTCTAGGTTTGATTTGGGTGAGGTGCCATGGGAGTGGCTCTTAGTTTTAGGCTTTTCTGGCCACTAGGCAGGCCGGCCGGTCAGGGGGAGGTGGCTAGGAGCTCAGGGAACCTAGAGGAATCCATCACAGCAATTTAATGCAAATATGCTNAGTTTTGGGCTTTTTCGGCAACTAGGCCATCCAGCCGGCCAGGGAGAGGTGGCTAGGAGCTCAGGGAACCCAGAGGAATCCATCACAACAATTTAATGTAAATGGCTTGAATTTGGCAAAGATATCTTAAGCATGTGCTTTTTTGAAAATAAGATCCCTTAATTTTGGGGACCTTTGTTCCATGGCTTGATTTAAGTGGTTTCATGGTGTTTGGACTGGTCACAAGGTTCAACTAATGGCAGTGGTGGAGTTAATTTGGTGGCTTTAGGGTGGTTAGGTCACATTTAGTGTATGGGTCCAAGTGGGTGCAAATGACCAAAACTTGGGTTTTCTAGGTTAGCCCCAATTGGCTCAATTTATTGTTTCATTTGGTGTAGATGATCACAAGGAACAACTTTGGTGAAGAATGGAAACTCAATTGATTGATAAAAATTGTGTAGATGATTGTTATGAATATTTTTGGTGAAGGGTTGAAGTCCAAATAATTGTTGTATTTGGTGTAGATGATCACTAACGAACAACTTTGGTGAAGGTGGAAGTGTTTTTTGAGCCAATTGGAGGGTCAATTTGAGGGAATTTTGAACTTTAATTAATTTGGTCATGTGTTTTTGAGTTCATTTGGTGTAGATGATCACTAACGAACAACTTTGGTGAAGGTGGAAGTGGTTTTGAGCTCAAAAAGGGTCAATTTGAGGGAATTTTGAATTTTAATCAATTTGGTTATGTTGGGCTAGGCTTGGGTCTAGCTGGGGGTCAATTTGAAGGAACTTTGAACTTTAATCAAATTGGTCATGTTGGGCTAGGCTTGGGTCTTGGTCAATTTGAGGGAATTTTGAACTTTAATCAATTTGGTCATGTTGGGCTACGCTTGGGTCTAGCTAATTTGAAGGAATTTTGAACTTTAATCAATTTGGTCATGTTGGGATAGGCTTGGGTCTAGCTATGAGGGAGTTTTGAACTTTAATCAATTTGGTCATGTTGGGCTAGGCTTCGGTCTAGCTTGGGTTAGCCTTGAACTAAGTCAAAATTGATTGTTGTAAATGGTCAATAGTGACCTCATGAAAAATTTTCAACATGAATTAGATGCCAATTTCGAGGTTAAGGCAATCAATTGGGTAAAATTTGGGGACTTAGCCAAATTGGGGCTAAATTTGGGAATTTTGGATTTAGGCCAAAATCAAATGGATTTGAGACTTCACCAAGGCCAATTGATGGTTGATTTTGATGTATAGGGATGTTGTAAAGATTTTGCAACATTAATTGAGGCCAATTGATTAGGCTATGGGTTCAATTGGGTGAGATTAAGTCATATGGCCAAAATTGGGGTTTTGACCCAAATCAAAATTGGGCTCAAATCATGGACCAATTGAGCTTGGATTTGGTTTAGTTTTGTCATATAAAAAGTGAATTTGAGTTTAGGATTGGAATTGTGGTCAATTAAGATCAAATTGATAGACATTTGAGATGGATTTGGGGAATTTTGGGTCTTTAAAGGGAAATTTGGGGATTTTGGTTAAAGATGGTCAAATTGGCCAAATTGGGCCATGTGGTAGTTGAAAGAAATTAAATTGGGAATATTTGGGATTTATTGGGATTTTATTGGAATTTTTGGAATTTTGGGATTTTGGGTCAAAGAGGGGTATTTTGGTAATTAGGGGGTGTCTTAGGGGTAAAAGGCCAAGATGGGTATTTTGGTAGAGTTGAGGTACCAATCATCACCAATAAGCCATGGACCAAAGGAAACCCCATTTTGGGTCCTCTACATAGTGGTCTTAGCCAAACCATAGCCTTAGGGCTAGTAGGTTTAGGGGACCATCTACATTAGTATCCCAAAAGATCAAGGGATCTAGGCTGGAAACTTGAGTTCAGGGTTGTGAGTGATTGTGGGTGCAGATAAGTGTAGTGAGTGCCTTAGCTCCATACCAACACCCAGGGTCAGCCTTAAGGTCCAGCAATCTTAATGGTGACTCATCCTGAGTTTTCCCCACAGTGGCCCTATCTACTAAGTAGTAGAGGTTGAGAGCAATATCTAGAACTTCAAGTTGAGTGGAGAAGAGTTTAGAATTTCTAATGGTGAGGGCTCCATGTCTAGTTTTCTAGGAATAGTCAACAGGAAAAGTCCTATGGCTAGACCCTAGGCTACTCAAGAGGGAAAACAAAACCTCAACCAAAAATGAGGTCAACAAATGGACCCCCAATAGGTGTGGTGTGTTGGGTAAGTGCACCGCGCGTATTGGCGTTGACCGATGAGATCAACAAAAACCAATACAAACTCCTAATTCAACATACCCGGAAGTATTTGTAGAGTTGTGTGTGTGCTTTGTTTCTGCCGGGGAATTAGCAGGTGTGTGTTTAATCAAGTCGAGAATTCAGGACTCTTGCTGGGGATTGGAGAGTGGACCTTGAGTTCTGAAATTTCAAAGATTTCCAAAGGATGGGAGTCAGAATGTAAGTGCTGGCCCCGAAGTGAGAATTGAAATTTAGATATCAGTTCAAAAAGGGAGAGAGAGTCGGAATGTAACGACCGACCTCGAATGTAATGAGTCGGAAATGTAGGACTGATTCAGAAATGAGAATTGAAATATAGGTCAATTCTCAAAAGAGAGTGTTGGAATGTAAGGACCGACCTCAAATGTAATGAATTAAAAATGTAGGACTGATTCAGAAATGAGAATTAAAATTTAGGTTAATTCTCAAAGGAGAGTGTCGGAATGTAAGGACCGACCTCAAATAGTGAATCAGAAATGTAGGACTGATTCAGAAATGAGAATTGAAATGTAGATCAATTCTGAAAAGAAAACATCGGAAAGTAAGGACCAACCTCAAATGTAATGAATCAGAAATATAGGACTGATTCAGAAATGAGAATTGAAATGTAGGTCAATTCTCAAAAGAAAGTGTCAGAATGTAAGGACCGACCTCGAACGTAATGAATCAGAAATGTAAGACTGATTCAGAAATGAGAATTAAAATGTAGGTCAATTCTCAAAAGAAAGCGTCAAAATGTAAGGACTGACCTCAAATGTATTGAATCGAAAATGTAGGATTAATTAAAAAATGAGAATTGAAATGTAGGTCAATTCTCAAAGGAGAGTGTCAGAATGTAATGATCGGCCTCAAATGTAATGAATCAAAAATGTAGGACTGATTCAGAAATGAGAATTGAAATGTAGGTCAATTCTCAAAGGAGAGTGTCGGAATGTAAGGACCGACCTCAAATGTAATGAATCAAAAATGTATGACTGACTCAGAAATGAGAATTGAAATATAGGTTAATTCTCAAAGGAGAGTGTCAGAATGTAAGGACCGACCTCAAATGTAATGAATCAGAAATGGAGGACTGATTCGAAAATAAAATTTTTTTTTATCAATTTTAAGGAGAGACAAAATTTAGGTATCAACCTTAAAATGTGAGAATTGAAATGTAAATATCAATTCGAAGATGAAAGAATTGAAATGTAGGCATCAATTCAAAGATGAGAGAATTTAAATGTAAGTACCAATTCAAAGATGTGAGAATTGAAATGTAAGTATTAATTCGAAGATGTGAGAGTCGAAATTTAGGTATCGACCTCGAAATGTGAGAATTGAATTGTAAGTATCAATTCGAAGAAGAGAGTCGAAATTTAGGTATCGACCTCGAAAGATAAGAATCAGAATTTGGATATTGATTCAAAGATGTAAAGATTTAAATTTATAAAGGGCTTGGGGTGCTGAATTTGCAGAAGTGTATCATGTGAAAATGGTTGATATTGTTGAAGGAGATTTGTAAAACTTTATGGAGTTTTGTGCAGAATGTGAAATTCTATGAGGATGTGCAGAGAGTTAATGTAGATAACGATGGTTGTGCTGCGAGCACAAAGGGTAGGAAATTCCGAAAACGGAAGTATTCACTCTATAGATTTATTTTATTTTCTTGTTGTTTTTATCACAATTGATTTTTCAAAATTTGTTTTTAAAGTTTTAATTTTAATTGGTTGATTTTAAAAAGAAATTTGTTTTGTTATTTATTCATTTATGATTATCTTTCATTTGTGTTTTGTTCGTTGTCGAAGATTTGTTGTTTCGTTCTTTATCCATTGGAACTCTCAACCATCGCATGGTTCGTGGCTTTCATCCATCGCACAAAGAGGCGATTGACAAAAAGACATAATTTGAGAGAAATTTCCATTAATCAACTTTAATAAAGATGCGACAGATTAAACATAGGCTAATGGCTCAAAAAGGTACATCATGTAATACATGCTGAAATACATTTGAGGGTCATCTCAAGATGTGAGTACATCATAGATTGATTACATTAAATACATGTCATGCTTGTTAAAAGAAAGCAAGTGAATCCTCTGTGCTTGGTATATTGAGCTCTTGATCAAGTAGACCTTCTAAGTCATGCTTCAGGATAAGAGTTCCCTTCGCATGTACTTAGAGGTACAACCTTCTCATAGCTCGTAAAGAAACAGCTCTTCCAATTTCGGGTCCTGCTGGAGTCCATATGGTATTTTACTGTTATCCATTCTGCGGAAGGTTACAGACACCCTACGGTGTCGTACTCCTGAAATGCAGTGCTTGGCAACGTATGCACCGTTTCCCTTGAGAACAAGTACTGAACCAACTAGAAGAGGAATCTCCACAGCCCCTCTGAATTTGCCAGGGCTGACTATATCGATTTCTTTTCCAAATAGAATATTGCTCTTACTCATGAATGAGACCATGTAGAAAGGCCTCACAAAGTCATGATGGTCAATGTGTGGGGGAATGCAGTCACCCTCTTCATTAATATTGATGATACAACTGTTAGGAATGCAAGTAGTGGGTAGAATATTCCACTTAACCATTGTCTTGATCATCCATTTTATCATTGGTGGTAACTTATCCACTTGGTCGTACCTGAGGATCCCAGGCGAATTTCCCTGTCTGTCATTCGTAAAATTGTAGCAACAGCCGCATTGGATGGTGATTCTTCCCTTTCCTCGCATCAATTTCTTCGGTTTGGAATACGTTCTCTCCATGAGAAGACCCGCTCGACCTCTATCTCTTAAATCAAAGATGTAGTCCAGAATGATTCTTTCATCAGTTTTAGAGAAAACCCTAGTATATAGCTCTAGGCCATCCAATATGTTGATAAACTCACCCTGAACCTCTTCATAGAACTCGAATTCTCTTTTGTTTACTTTGCTTATTTTGTAGTATTCTACCATACCGGGAGTTGGCAGCCGCCTGGGGCGTTCCTTCCTCCGGGCCTCGGCGGGGACCCAAATTGGTGTTGGTCGATCCGGAATATGAGATTCAGCCTCAAGTGGGATGTATGGTCCTAAGCTCCATGGTGCTCGCTGATCCGTCCCCAGTGAGACATACGGTTCATTTGCCACAAAATCTGGAGTCGGAGACTTGTTGATGCTTGAAGTGTATTCTTCTAAGGTACTGAAACGCTATAGATGTAGAACGTTGTAGTCCGGGCATTCTACAAATGCGCCCGTGACTGATGTCCCGGCTGGTACCTCAACGTTGCATGTTGGGCAACCTTTGCAAAAGATATTTGGGACCGGGGGCACATCTGATCCTGTCACAAATCCTGACTCTTCATCTGTATTGGGCAGGCTGGCAGAAGTTTCTCTCAGATCTGATCGTAAATATGTCCCTCCAGAATGGGGGTAAGAGTACTGCTCACATCTCTCTGGCGCTTGCGCTCCTATCCCAAAAAGGCTCTCTGTTTCTTTTGGCTTGCATTTCTGCATTGCGTCCTGCGGAGTGGAGTATTTGGTAGTTCTTCACTATGGGCGGCTATTAGGCCCCTTGCTGGAGTAGCTATCCTGGAGGACAATCAGCTGGGCCCCTCCATTTGATCTTGTTCCGCTATCACGTTTTTACCTTTACGTGATACATCGTCTTGAGTGGTCACCCTCAACAGTGAAGGCAGTCCCTCCTTTTTTTTATTGCTGACTACGTCCATTAGAGGACCCTCATAGTCCATATCAATCTGGTTGAAATCCATGTTGAAATCTATGACACCTCCTTGTGGCGCCATCTCTTCATTTAATGGGAGGTTTCAACCGTCCCGGAAGGCAAAGATCAGCATCTGTCCTGACATTTTTCTGCAGACGACAGAAAGAAACGTCAGTGGGACAAAGTTTGGCATGAACGAGAATAAAATAGAATATCCATTAAAGTAAATTATATTTTATTTTGGTGAAAAGGATTACTCATTTTATGTGTGACTTTTGTTTTAATATAATAGAATATTTAAATTCAAAAGTAGAAAAGAGAACGTGTGAAGTTCAAAAATCTTCTCAAAAATTTCAATTATATATGAGATTAATTTAAAACTGGACCTGGTCATAGACATATGGCCATATAGATAACCCTAAAATAATCAAAGTTCCAAAGTTTCAAAGCAAGCCGAGGCAAGCAGAGGCAGGTTACATCAGGCTGCGTAATAGGTTTTTAGGTATCATCCATTTATTGGTAACATTGGTCTTTCACCCCGGAAGTCCACTAGCTGGTAGGCTCCTCCTGTATAGACCTTCTCAATGACAAATGGTCCCTCTCAAGTTGGCTCGAGCTTCCCACCTATTTTGCGGCGAGCAATCTTTTGAGCACAAGCATGAGGTCATCAATTTTGAATGTCCTTGGGCGGACCAATTTGTCATGGGCTTGTACCATCTTCGCCTCGTAGAGCTCCAAATGTTGATGTGCTTCCAATCGTTTTCGCTCGAGACTTTCCAGTTCTTCAAGCCTGAGTTTTGCACTTTTTTTTCCGTTGTGAGTTGGTTCGCAACGGTGACTCCGAGAGATGGTGTCTGGATTTCTAGCGGTAGCACGGCCTCGGTCCCGTACACGAGCATATAAAGTGTACACTGAGTGGGAGTCCTGAAAGTCATCCAGTAGGCTCACAAGGCTTCTAACAGTTTGTTATGCCAATCCCTTTTATTTTCATCCAGTGTTTTTTCAAAATCTGTACCGGTGTCTTGTTGAAAGCTTCAACCAGACCATTTGCTCTGGGATAGTAAATTGTAGAGTATCTCCAATCTATCTCATATCTTTTGATGAAATTGTTGATCTTTATACTTTTAAAAACTGTCCCATTGTAAGAGATTATTCTTCGCGGTACTCCGAAACGGTAGACGATTTGGCCTTTGAAAAATTGAAGGACGTGCTGTGTCGTAACCTCACGTAACGGTACTGCCTCTGCCCATTTGGAAAAGTAATCTGTAGCGGCAGTGTCCTTTGGAAAATGGAGGGTCTATCGGACCTATTATATATGTGCCCCAACACTCGAATGGGCACGAGGCAACAGTTGGGTGTAGCACATTCGGAGGTTAGTGTAAGACCACCCCATGCACTTGGCATTGGTGACATCTTCTGACTATTTCCATGCAATCAGACTTCATTGCTGGCCAATAATATCCGAGTCTTTTGATCTTTATTTTCATTTTTGGTCCCGGGTGGTGAGCGCCACACAATCTGGCATGTACTTCTTTGACAATATTCTGTGCCTCGGCTCTGCTCAAGTACCGCAGCCACATTTGGTCGAATGATCTTCTGTAGAGAATATTTCCCACCAAGGCATAAGACATGGCCCTTCTTGTGATGTGGTGTGCCTCAGACTTGTCCTCTGGCAGCTTCCCAGTATGCAAATATTCTATTAATGGCTTGCACCAACCTTTATTGATGTCTGCAATTGTATTTATTATTTCTTCTTATCCAATCTTATGTAGAGTTTCGAAGTCATTTCGAGACAAGACTCGTCTTCCTTGCACCGTGACTTTGATGGAATCCTCTGGGGGACACGCCAATTCCTTAGCAAGTTTTGCTAGAGTGTTGGCATGGGTATTATCTCCCCGAGGAATCCGGTAAAAAGTCACCTCAGGAATCTGGTCCAGGAGCTTCATCGTGTACTGATGGTACTCTGCTAGTCTTGGTTTCAAAATTTTGTATTGTCCGGTAACTTACTGAATGACAAGTTGAGAGTCACCATAGATGGCAATGTTTGTTATATCCATTGAGATCGCCAACTCCAAT
>JXCR01147229.1:96951-108556 GCA_002079205.1 Phalaenopsis hybrid cultivar
GCTCCTTAAGTTGACTTCTGTGACTTCTTCTTCTTGAGATATCATTGTTGAATCTTTCGGTGTCTTTTCCTCCTCATCGAAAAGATCTAAGTTGATGGAAAATGGTGCACCATTATGCTCGAGAGTTGGCTCTTCATTATCGGTGCTATCGTAAGCGATATCACTGAGTTCTTCTTTGGCTTTGACAACGAGTTCATCGGACTCAAGTACGATTTGAGGATCATTTTGGGGATCAAGATCGCAACTAGCTTGGTTATAATCAGTCACGTTATTACTAAAAATAGTCAAAACGTAGCCGAAATCATAATCAATATATTCATAAGACCCCGGAGGGACAAAAAGATAATCATACAAAGTTAAGGGTTCGAGGACTTTCTTCCCCGAATCCGAGACAACCAATCTAGTAGAGGCAGCCTCTATCCTACCCCTTGTGCTATCAATCTTGGTAGTGACGCTTTTCTTTTTCCTGTTCTTTATCCTAGACGATGACAGATTTTCTGGCAAAATCTTCATCTCGGACTCGATATGCTGCAGACTCTGAATGGAGGCATGTTTTGATGCAGACTGTAGCTTGTCCAGTATCTTCTTGGATGATTTGCTCCATAATTCATTCCATCCTTCTTTGGTATTCATAGAAGCCTGATTTGATGAATCCTGTATTCGATTGAGGACCCTTTTGAGTTCATCCCATGTTGTACTCCATCCATCTATTCCGACATATGGATCAATTAAGGAGATTGACTCAGCTGAAATCATGTTTATGGAACCTTTTTCAGGTTCTCTCAAATACTCCTTTGGGATTGTTATATTTTCTTCCTTGAGGTTCTTCTTGAGCCAGTCTTTAAAGACGAAGCATTTGTCTATAGTGTACCCAAGCAACCGATGGTACGGACAATAATTCGGTTCATTCTTCTTATCCACCTCTTCGAGTTTCTTTGGATCAGGCAGTTTGAATTCTGGTTTCTTCATCAAGNACATAATTTGTCAAATTTAATTCAAATGACTTTGAAATTTATTTATACTACCTAATTCATGGGTCAACTAAGACATTAGAGGAGAAAATGTGATTTTTCAAAATTTAATTTAATTTATATAATTATTCGAATGCAAAAATAGGATTTTTCAAAGAAAATTTCTAACTTGACCAAGGTAAATTATAATCCCTTTGAATCTTTATTGGAGGTACACCTAGACCAAAGAAGCCTTTGGACCAAATTTCATAATTTTTTGATTTCTCTGTGATTTATTAGAATCATGTCAAGCTCTAGGCTATTTAATAAAAATAAAATATTTTAAATGGTGAAAATTAAGTTTTCTTTTTTTGAAAAGTCTCCCTAAGGTCTGAGAACTCAGAGGAGCAAATTTCATATTTTTTTTGTTTTTCTTTGATTTATTGGAATTAATTTAGTGAAAACTCATTTTTAGCCTTTTAAAAATTATTCTTAAGCTTTGAGATTCAATATCATTATTTAGAGAATCAGGAAAAATATTCTAATTGTTCCTAAGTGATTAGGAACATTTCCATGTTATTACTTTTGTGATTTTTATGGATTTTTAATTATTTAAATATTCAAAATAGGTTAAAAATTAAGTTTTTATTATAAATATCATTTTATTTTTAGAAAATACTCTTGATCACAGAGAACTCAAAAAACTAAGTTTCATAATTTTTTGAGTTATATTTTAATTTTTAAAAATTATTTAAATGTCAAAAGTGGTATTTATCTTTGAAAATCAATTTAAGCTGTCAAAAGAACTCAAAATATTTTGAAATTTTTATGATGAGTTCTTTGAGTCATAAATCACAGTGAAGATAAAAAAATCAAGTCATTTAAACGTTTATATTTTCCAAAATTAATTTTTTTAGTGATTTAGTACTTGGGAAATTTAAAGGTTTTTTAAATGACTTGACCTATAAAATTATTTCTAAAGGTTTCNTCTTTCTCCTTTTTGGTTGAATCCTCTTAACATCATCTTATCAGGGATGAGCTCCTGAACGTCAAAGTCCAAATATGCTAATGTCTGTAGACTCATCAAGTTAAGAGATGCTCCAGGATCCACTAAAACCTTGGATAACACAAATCTACCAATGTTGACGGAGATGTAGAGAAGACGGTTATAGTCGGCAGTACCGAGCAACAAGTCTTCATATGTGAAGGTTATTCCTGACTGCTCTCTCAATGACCAAACTTCATCTGAGGATGTCCTAGCCAACTGAGCTAAGCAAATTTCTGGATCTAGCAAAGCTGTAGCCAGAGATTCTCTCATCTCCTTCGACAGAATTAGAGCGTAGTAGATGCTTAGTCGGGCAAGCAACTTCCTAAGATGAGCTACCACGTTGTAGTCTACTTTGTATGAGCCTCTGATTTTATCTTGATTATGTGGTTCTTCCACTGGTGGAGGTGGGGGTACCTCTTCTTGAGTCATTATCTATTTTCCTTTATCTGTTGGAGCTAATCTTGGTGGTAACACTTTTCCGCTCCTTAAGTTGACTTCTGTGACTTCTTCTTCTTGAGATATCATTGTTGAATCTTTCGGTGTCTTTTCCTCCTCATCGAAAAGATCTAAGTTGATGGAAAATGGTGCACCATGATGCTCGAGAGTTGGCTCTTCATTATCGGTGCTATCGTAAGCGATATCACTGAGTTCTTCTTTGGCTTTGACAACGAGTTCATCGGACTCAAGTACGATTTGAAGATCATTTTGGGGATCAAGATCGCAACTAGCTTGGTTATAATCAGTCATGTTATTACCAAAAATAGTCAAAACGTAGCTGAAATCATAATCATTATATTAATAAGACCCCGGAGGGACAAAAAGATAATCATACAAAGTCAAGGGTTCGAGGACTTTCTTCCCCGAATCCGAGACAACCAATCTAGTAGAGGCAGCCTCTATCCTACCCCTTGTGCTATCAATCTTGGTAGTGACGCTTTTCTTTTTCCTGTTCGTTATTCTAGACGATGACAGATTTTCTGGCAAAATCTTCATCTCGGGCTCGATATGCTGCAGACTCTGAATGGAGGCATGTTTTGATGCAGACTGTAGCTTGTCCAGTATCTTCTTGGATGATCTGCTCCATAATTCATTCCATCCTTCTTTGGTATTCATAGAAGCCTGTTTTGATGAATCCTGTATTCGATTGAGGACCCTTTTGTGTTCATCCCATGTTGTACTCCATCCATCTATTCCGACATATGGATCAATTAAGGAGATTGAGTCAGCTGAAATCATGTTTATGGAACCTTTTTCAAGTTCTCACAAATACTCCTTTGAGATTGTTATATTTTCTTCCTTGAGGTTCTTCTTGAGCTAGTCTTTAAAGACGAAGCATTTGTCTATAGTGTACCCAAGCAACCGATGGTACGGACAATAGTTCGGTTCATTCTTCTTATCCACCTCTTCGAGTTTCTTTGGATCAGGTAGTTTGAATTCTGGTTTCTTCATCAAGCTTTTGAATATTTTAGGTACAACTTCATCTTTAAAGGAATAAACAACTTTCTGCCGCTCTAACAAGGATACTCTTTTACCCGCTGTTCGAGGTGATCCTTCCTGACGCGGCCGTTGGTTGGATTGACTGCTCTGTTTCTGAGAGTACTGTGACGAAGACTGACGATGATCTTCTGCATATATGTTTATCGGCTGCTTTCCTTTGTCGATAGTTGCGACAACTCCTGATTTCTTTTCGAACATTCTGGTGACCTTAGCCTTTTCATGTGGCTCCATGTGCTTCATTTCTTCTTGAAGACTGCTGGCTTTACTGAGTAGCTTCTCGAAGGATTTTATGGTGAGTCCCTTAAGCATGAAAGCTACTGGCCCATGAATGCTTTTGAGTAGAATCTCAATCGCTTGATGTTCCTGTATCTGAGGTTCACATTTCATGCTAAGGTTTCTCCACCTTAAAATATAGTCTGTCAAGGTTTCATTAGGCTTTTGCTTCTCCATCATGAGCTCTCCAATAGACACATGATGCTGCGCCCCAGCAAATCCTTTCACAAATAACTGTTCCAACTCAGAAAATGTTTTAACTTACCTATTTGGCAAGTCAGCGTACCAATCGAAAGCAATCCTTGACAAGCTGCTGATGAACTGTTGGCAGAGTAGACCTTCGCTATTCCTCGTGTTGCCAAAATTGGCTCAAAAATGCACTTTGTACTGTTTGGGATTTCTAGTCCCATCGAATATCTTGGAGTTTGGGCTCACAAAACCCTTGGGGAAAGGGACGACATCGAACTCTTCTGGGTAAGGTCTACCCTTTAAAATTGATGCACCGCCCTTGGACTGGGCTAAGGCCTCCCGCACTTGTTCAACAATTTGCTTGAACTCTTTTTCTGGCATGGCACCTGATAGAGAATTCTTTTTTGGTTGTTCTTCTTTGTCTGTCAAAGTAGCCTCCCTCCTTTCATCTGTGATGTGCATGATTTCTGGCTGATTAATCTCTGGAGAAGCCAATCTTGGTGCTTGTGATTGCCCAGAATGGTGGCCACGGCGGTCATAGCTGCAGTCATTTCTTCTATTCTTTTCTCCAGTAGAGCAACTTGCTCATCCCTTAGGAGGATAACCCTACATAGCTCATCTATGGCGTTCTCTTCAGTGTGAGGTTGAGCCTCGCGCGCAGATGTGGTAGCTCTAGTTTCGATCAACGTTCTCTTCAGTGTGAGGTTGAGCCTCACGCGCAGATGTGGTAGCTCTGGTTTCGATCACAACGTTCTCTTCCGTGTAAGGTTGAGCCTCGCGCGCAGATGTGGTAGCTCTGGTTTCGATCACATGGACATCCATGAAATCCTCCTCCAAGTAATCACTGTAATCAAAATCCTTGTTGTCACTACTGACGGAAACTCTGTGTTCTCGAGCTAACTCAGAAATCTAGATACTGAGTTTCTCAACTTTTTCTTCAATTATCGATTCCTTGATTGCTTTAAGATCTGGAGGACCATGATGGAAATCCTCAACTTGTTCCTCCATCTTGCTGGCTATCATCACGACGATGTCAGATATTTCAGGCACTGGTTTTACTTCCTGTCTTGCAGGCTCACTGAACTGTATCGGTGCAGCGACCTTAGGTACCCATACCCTCTTCTTCTTTGACGATGATGTCTCAGAGCAGAACGTCTTAGTAAAAACATTGGTATGTCGAGGAAAGGTATGCTCGCTGTGGTGTAGACCGACTAGAGTGTCAAGTAATTGTCTTGTCTTTCTTTTTGTGATTGCAGGAATAACTGGTAAACTTCTCGGACCCAGTCTTGACTTAATCGACTGGCGACATGCGGTCCTGGTTGTGGTATGATCGGTGGTGACCATAGCAGTATCAACTTGGTTTCCCAAACGGAGCCAGACGGGAACACGGGTAGGTGACCTTATAATCGACTTATGAGATTTTCTAGCGGACTTGACATCCTTCAAAATTTCATTTTTCATATGAGGGGAAATTGCATGTCCCACTCATTTAAGTAATTCACTAACAGAACATCCTTCTTTAGTGGCAAGCCTTCTGAAGTCTGCAGTAACTCGGGTGATGGGGATGAATTTCTTTCCCTCCTCACCATGTCCATGAAATGATGGTAATGCGGCAGCAATCTTCCGGATACTCTCATATCCATCAGTATCTNCTCCCTTGTAGGAGTGGATAAATTTCCGGTAATACCTCTTCAACTTGATGAGGCTCCCCCTCAACGGGTGTGTTTTCAGGAGTCTGGGCTTTGATGGCCCTCCGAACTCTTCTATTGCGGTTCCTCCTTTGAGTTCGAGTCAATGGTACAGTCCTTGAGCTTGACCCGATCTCAAACACGGGTGGCGGAAAAGTTAATCCTTCAGTCCGATCTTCAATGACCATCACTTCTTTTCCCTTAGCAGTAGCAGGGATAGCAGGCTTGATGACAGCAGCTTCAGCCTTCTTGCAGGTAGGGAAGTCCTGGAGGTAGTTCAAACTGAATTCTGCAGACGGCTCTTGTACTTCCGGAGTAGCGATCTTCATTACCACAAATGGGGCTTTCCAGAGGATAACCTCAAGGTCTTCAAATCCAGCTCTAAACTTGATGGTGGGAGCAACGTTACGAGCGCTGCGGTCCGTTGGCAGGTTGCAGGAAAAGGTCAGCGTTGGGTAGGCCATCGCAACGGGCTTTAAAACAGAAAGTTTTAGGGTTAGCTATATGGCCAACAACCTCGTAATCTTTAGTGCAAGCACTGAAAACAAAAGTTAATCTGTAGACCTGGTGGGTCTTAATTTATGGGTATTTTTAACATCTTTGTTTAAAAAGGTGTAAAATTTAATTGATATTTCAAAGTGCGCGCAAGACAACATGATCTGGTTTAATTTACGAAGTAGCAAACCAAATTTGGAAGGGAGATGTGAAAAATTTTAGGACCCAGTGCGGGACCCAATTAGTGGCAGAAAATGCTCAGGTGGAATTAGTCCACCGACACACCTATTAGGGAACAGTCCCCACATGAAAATTTAAAGAGTCCTTAATGGCCTGCTGAACCCCTATGTTCAAAGATGGTTGAAAAGCTAGTCCTGAAGTCCAAAGAGTTAGTTGTACTTTCCCAAGATAGAAGTGGGTAAAGTATGTCAGCAGAAGAAGGGTAATCTGGTCCAAGAGGGAAATAGACATATTACCGATGTGTGAAAATAATATTTCATGATTTTTATGGAGAGAAAAGCACGTCCCCACCGGAGTTGCAAGAAGCTATCGACGCTATTTTGGGTTGGTTTGTGGGAGTTGCCCGTAAGAAGCTATCGGTCATCAGAATCGAAATCCCGTTGCCCGCTTCGGAAGGACGTTGAAGTACGAAATCAAACTGACCCCATATTTTTCATAGTTTAAAATGAAAGAGCACTGTACCTCAAATCCTGTATCTATCCCGAAGGATAAACACAAGACTTGAGGATTAGGCTCGATCAAATAAACTAAGGAAAGTAGGACGTCCGTTTGGTCTGCAAAACCTTTGTATTTGCCGACAAGTTCCCCTATTGAATATAAAGGATTAAATAGGGTTTATATTAAGCTGGGTTCGGACATGCTTTCTATAAGGGCAAGCCCCTATAGTTAATTACATCTTAAATGACCAAAGCCACCTAAGAAGACTCTCGATAAAAATAAAGAAATATTATTATCAAGGAATTTCAAAGCGTAGGACTCTTCAACAAAATCGGACTTAGAGGTGTGAAAGGGGATTGGTTCAAATTTGAAACATTTTATTATAGAATCCAATGGAAGAAGAACTAAAGGATGTAATGGATCTAGAGGATAACCTCAGTGACTTCCCAAGCTATCCTAATATTTGGCTTCAGTTTTGAGGAGAAATATTTAGGTGTTTCATCTTGCCAATTTTATTTGTTAGGGCTTACATTTGTGTGAAATGATCACATAACTAGCCTGGAAGATGTGAGGATTTAGGTCATGACAAACGACAACCTCAGAATCCTAAGACGAGTTCGGGCTTATATTATATAGCGGGGCTATACAAAGGCCTAAAGATAAGGTGAGGATTTATGTTGCATAAGCAAGCAACCTCGAAGTCCTATGGCTTTGTTGTTTAAGTCTAAGGAAGAAAGATTGGTTTAGCTGGGGAAGACAGGTTTTGCTGTTGAAGATGATCGTGCTGCCCACCATGCTAGCTCCAAGTTCCATGCCGCGACAAGTTTGAGTTATCTAGTGTGTCAAGTTATAATGTCAAATCAGGTGGCCCTATGATTGAGGTTCCTTAAATTTTATGAGGGCATATTAAAATTGATTAGAGTTACACCGTTTAGGATCCTACGGTTCCCTCATTCCAGCATCACTCTTTTCTATTGATTCACTTAGTCCACATGAACTTACTAAACCCAACTTAATGAGTTCTATAATTCCATTTAAACCGTGGGAATCCTCGTTAGCAACCATAGGTTACCTCCTTCGATGGATTCCTGACCATCCGATAGAGACATCTAAATTTAGTTGAAGTTGTGGTTTTTGTGTGATGTCGGTGATTAAATTTTGAGTTGTTTTATATTTTGAATGTTGTGGCGGTGAATTTTATCTTTGTTGATTTTAGTTTTGGTTTTGGTTTTGGTTATGTGGCTATCCTGATGGTTTTAATTTTCATGCAGGGTAACATCGTTGTTTAGCATGCAAATTTACAGGTATAAAAATTCAGTATAAAAGTACAAGAAAGACAACGCTGAAAACTGTAAAAGTGTACCTGGCGAATTCTCTCGTTCCACCACCTGAAACTTAAAATGCTTGTTAAGGCAGTTTATGAAGAGCAGGAAAGGTAAAATTTTGGTAATTTTCCTAACCCTATGTCATATCTTGTCGGGTCCTTAAAAGTTTAATTAAGGATGATTTCATTGAGCGATAAATATTAAGTTTAATAGGCCTCTGAGGTATCCAAAAAGTTAGGAGGGGGAAGCAGGTCCATGCCTCTCTCTCACCAACTAGTGAAAAGCCTCAAGTCCATTTAAACTTACTCTGTTGCTTCATGGTTCATCCTGTAAATACCCTTATTACTCAGTGAACCGTGGTGTCTCAATTATCATTAAGAATAGGTTGATTATCATTTATGATTTGATTTGAAAATTATGTGGGTGAAGTCCCTTAAAGAGGAAAGTTAATGTAATTTGAACACTTAGCCAAATTTTTAATCCTAGTTGGGCTTGGTGATGTTTCAAGGATGTTTGATCTAGTTAAGTTTATTTCTCTAATCCTTGTTTAATCAATTTTTGATTTAGCCTAAGTCACCACTAAACCCTTAAGACCTAGGTGAGTGTTTTAATTAGTTTTGAAAATGTTTAAACCTTAAGTGGTCATGATTCATGATTTGGATTCTATCAAAATAGGGGTATTAAATTTGTTAATTATTGGCTTCAAAAGTCATACCCCTAAGTCCAGAATCATTTAATTTTAATAAACTTCCAAATTTTAATAATTTAGAAATTTATTAATCTTAATAAGAAAGTGAGATTGGTTTCAACCAATTAACCCCTTTGTGTTTCAAATATCAAATAAATTGATCAAGATTAGAGGTTACCTATTTTCCCTCCTTGAATTAAGCCTAAATGTTAATTAAGGCAAAATTTACAAAATTACACATTTGCCCCGAAGGCTCTAACACTTCATAATTCGTCAAATTCAATTCAAATGACTTTGAAATTTTTTTATCCTACCTCATTCATGGGTCAATTAAGACATCAGAGGAGAAAATGTGATTTTTCAAAATTTAATTTAATTTATATAATTATTTGAATGCAAAAATAAGATTTTTCAAAGAAAATTCCTAACTTGATTAAGGTAAATTATACTCCCTTGAAATTTTTATTGGAGGTAGACCTAGATCAAAGAAGCCTTTGGACTAAATTTCATAATTTTTTGAATTATCTGTGATTTATTAGAATTATTTCATGTTCTAGGCTATTTAATAAAAATAAAATATTTTAAATGGTGAAAAATAAGTTTTCTATTTTTGAAAAATCTCCCTAATGCTAAAAAACTTAGAGGAGCAAATTTCATATTTTTTTGGTTTTTCTTTGATTTATTGGATTTATTTTAGTGAAAACTCATTTTTAGCCTTTTAAAAACTATTCTTAAGCTTTGAGATTTAATATCTTTATTTAGAGAATCAGGAAAAATATTCTAATTGTTCCTAAGTGATTAGGAAGCAATTTAGAACATTTCCATGAGCTTTATTATTTTTGTGATTTTTATGGATTTTTAATTATTTAAATATTTAAAATTGGTTAAAAATCAAGTTTTTATTATAAATATCATTTTATTTTTAGAAAATACACCTGATCACAGAGAACTCACAAAACTAAGTTTCATAATTTTTTGAGTTATATTTTGATTTTTTAAAATCATTTAAGTGTCAAAAGTGGTATTTATCTTTGAAAATCAATTTAAGCTGTGAAATGAACTCAAAATATTTTGAAATTTTTCTGATGAGTTCTCTAGATCATAGATCATCGTGGAGATCAATAATCAAGTCATTTAAATGTTTATATTTTCCAAAATTAATTATTTTAGTGATTTAGTATTTGAAAAATTTAAGGGCATTTTAAATGACTTGACCCATGAAATTATTTCCAAAGGTTTCTCTAGTCATGGTGGACCTTCTTTAAATGACTTGACCCATGAAATTATTTCCAAAGGTTTCTCTAGTCATGGTGGACCTTTCATAGGATTTTATAATCAATATGCTAATTTTAATGATTATTTTAAAGAAATAATGTGAAATAACATGAAAAATATGGGTCTCTATATAGGAACCTCCTCTGACTTTGGAAAAATCAGAGAATACTTCCTCTGACAGAGACTACAACATGTCAAAATTCCAAGCCAATGTGATCTGCTAATATGCATGGAGAATCAAATGTTCCCAAACAGTGTTTAATTAATTAAAAATAAAATATGCATCAAATAGACTTGAAATTTGTTCCACATTGTTCTCCTCTATTCACTGAGCAAGAGGGTGTTTTAATTTTATTTTTGTGATTTTTCTACACAAAGTTATGAATTTTNTTATTTTTGCGATTTTTCTACACAAAGTTATGAATTTTGTAAGTTAAGGGTGTTTAAATAAATAATTAAAAGCCTTATTTATCTATTTAAACAACGCGTGATGACTAGATCCTAGGCAACTCCAAAACCATACGTGGCGTGCTCTGGTTGGACACCGCCATCCACGTAGCTGCTGACTCGGCCCGCTATTTATGTCCCGAAGCGCTCTCTGGCTCGATCTCCCCTGTCCATTTGATACACGCTTGATCGAACAGCTCCCAGTCATCATCCCCGATAGAATGATCCCATGCCCGTCCAACCTAAAAACCGAAGATCTCGGCCTAGACTCAACCAAATCACTTTGGGTTTGATCCGATGGACTCATCTAAGTGAGACGAACACATTCATACGGTTAATGTACCATGAAATCAAGCTTAAGTAAATGGAGAATCAAAATAAGCTCGGGATAGTGAGACGAACACATCCATATGGTTAAGATGCCATGAAATCAAGTTTAAGTAAATGGAGAATCAAAATAAGCTCGGGAGGAGGAAGAGTTTATACTTTGCTCTGAGAAGGGAAGCTTCGATCAGAGGTGCTCGGCACGTTCATTGGGGTCCAAGGAGGCTAACTCTGAGAAGGGAAGCTTCGATCAGAGGTGTCGAAACATTTTTGGGGTCTAAGGAGGCTAGGGATTGAGTCACTGGTCTTGGTGTAAGGCCTAGGTATGAATTCAACCAAGCTCGATTTCAGATGTTGGTCTAAAGCTATGGTAGAGGCTCTGTGGGAGGGGGATTTGATGGGGCTTTAGCTTTTTTCACTATTGTGAAAGTGTGGGTGAAGTTAATTTGTGTTTGATAGACTGTGGAGGTGTATTGGGTCCTGTCATGGTTTCTGACAGGGTTTCAAGCTCAAAATTGAGCTCCGGCAATAGAAATGGGTGAGGGAAAATGGTTGGAATGAACTGAGGGGATCTTAGGGAAGCTCTGTGTGAAGTTTGGAAAGATCTCTCCAAGGAAATTTCATCACTTAGTTTAATGTCCATGGAGGTGGCCTTTTATAAAAATGGGGCTATGGTGGCTTTCATGGTCAATTAGGAGGTGTAATGTGGTGCTTAGGTGGAGGGCAGA